>JAKTSO010000091.1:0-42563 GCA_030580275.1 Groenewaldozyma sp. yHMH443
AGGATTATTGCCGGTGGCCGGGGTTTAGCGGTTGGTTTTTCCGACCAAGCATGTTTCCAAACCTGTTTTTTCCCCAACCCAGGTCCAAGGCCCCTAAAATAATCAGGGTAGGAAAAGTTGCCTATAGGGGTATGTTGTTTTGGGGCCGAGAAAAGTGGCAAAAAATGGGATATAAAAAAAAAAAAAAAAAAAAAAAAAAAAAAAAAAAAAACTTGGAAAAAAATATTTTGTAGGCTCGATCTCGTCGGGCGTGTTACAAGCTTGAAACCTTCAGTTAAAGCCAGCGGAATTCCCAATTGCGCTCATTTCATCAACAAAAAACCCCAAAACAATGAGCTCGGCCTATGTTCAGGGACTCGAGCAAGCCCTCAGGGCCATTACTTCTCCGAGCACGGACGCCATCAAGGCCGCTTCGGACAGTTTGCAAAATCAATATTATACCCAGCCGGAGAGTTTACCGGCTTTAATACATCTGCTGCAGAGCAGCCCAGACGCACAAATTCGTCAGTTGGCTGGGGTTGAAGCCCGAAAACTAGTTCCAAAGTATTGGGCGGATGACACCTCTCTTAATGGCTCTGTTAAGGAGGAGATAAGGCAATCAATATTCTCCTCCACGTCGCAAGAACAGGTGGCTTTGGTCAGACATACGTCTTCTCGAGTTCTCTCAGCCATAGCCGCCGTGGACTGCCATGAGGATAAATGGCCGACCCTTATCCCAACCTTGTTCCAGACGTCAAACTCATCAAATCCAGCCGAAAGAGAGGTCGCTGTATACCTCGTGTACAGTCTTCTGGAGGCTGACGTGGACGTTCTGGTGAGCAATCCTCTCGAGGTACTCAACCTTTTCGCAAAGACTATCAATGACTCTGAGTCAAGCCAAACCAGGGTCTCTACTGTTCTTGGGCTAGGGAAGGTTGCTGAGAACCTTGAGGCGGCCAATTATAAGAAGTCGACTCCTGCTGAGCGCAACCCAATAGAGCTTTTCAGAGCACTGATCCCCGGGATGGTGCAAGTACTACAACAACTGATTGACCAACAGGACGAAAAGGCAGCAGTGCAGGTCTTTGATGTTTTCAACGACTTGCTTTTCTGTGATTCAGCAATTCTGTCTAAGCATTTGGCCGACCTGGTGACTTTCATGGCTAGCAACATTGCTGCACAAGAGCAGCTGGCAGCCGAATTCAGGATGCCCGCATTACAATTTTTGATCTCAGCTGTCAAGTTTAGGAAAGGGAAAGTACAGTCAGCTAAGCTGGGGCCCAAGATGACCTCTGTAGCTGTTCAGATTGCTGCTGAACCTCTGGAAGACTTTGATGATGACGATGATGATGAGGAAGATACCCCACAAAAGCTCGCTCTTAGATTGGTTGATGGTCTGTCAATGTCTTTGCCTCCCTCGCAGGTGATGGCTCCACTGATCTCAGCTCTCTCTACAGCTATGCAGTCAGGTACCGATCAACAACAGAGGGCTGTTCTGTCTTCGTTGGCTCAAGCCGTCGAGGGATCTCCCGATTATGTTGCCGGACAACTAGAACTTGTTTTGCAGGCTGTGATCCATGGCTTGCAGTCTCCCCACCAGATGGTTCAAATCAGCGCATTGGAGGCTCTGGCATCTCTCGCTCAAGAGCTACAGGACACGATTGGAGAGGAGCATGAGATACTCCTTCCCCTTGTATTCAGAGTAATGGATGGTGCAACCAGCTTAAGAATGGGCCGATCCGCTTGCTCTGCCCTTGACTCAATATTAGAGACTATCGAGCGGGAAGTCATAACCGAGAAGTACCTCACCGAGCTTGTACCCAAGCTGTTGTACCTTCTGCAAAACACCGAAGACTTGGAATTGAAGGGTCTTATTGTAAATGCAATTGGCTCGGCTGCATTCTCAGCTTCTAGAAGTTTTGAACCATTTTTTGATGCTACCGTTGGAGCTTTGGAGAAGTATCTTGCCGCAGCTGTCAATCATGATAGTGCCACTGAGGAGGAGGCTACCTTGGCTGCGACTGCCATCGATGCTCTGGGTAATGTGGCCTGGGCTGTTGGAAGAGAGAAGTTTGCTCCCTTCGTCGAGCCTATGATGCAGACCGCTTTCGGAGCAATGACGGCTTCCAAGAGCAGGTTGAGAGAGACAAGCTTCTCATTTATTGGTGTTGTCGCCGCCTTATACGGTGCCGACTTTGCTCCCTTCATGGACCCTGTGATCAAGGAGATTTTCAAGACGCTAAATACTGACGAGTTTACTGGCCTTGATGACGATGAAGACGAAGAAGAGGATGAGGCTATTGGGATGGATGGCGATGAGGATCACCTCCTCAACAAGATCAACATCAATAGTGCTGTCGCAATTGAGAAGGAGGTCGCTCTCGATACGTTATCTCGAATCATCTCTAACACCAAGCTTCACTTCGCCAAATACGTTGAAGATGCCACGAGAGAGCTTGTTGAGATGACTGACCACTTTTACGATGGTATCAGAAAGGCTGGTCTTCAATGCCTGTGGCAACTTTACATCATGTTCTACAAGGAATATGTCGGGAGTGAATGGTCTGCGGGCTACCCGACGACGCAACAGATTCCCCCTCAAGTCGATGCACTTGGAACCCTTGCACGCAAGACATCTCTTGAGATCTTGTCAACGGAAGACGAAATTACGGTTGCAACTGTAGTCTGCGAGCTGTTCGCCCAAGCTCTGCAGTTCACTGGACCAGCAATAATCGGTTCTAATGAAGATCTGGAGCAACTCTGCGGGCAAGTTTTGATGATTTTGGGCAAGAACCACCCAAGTCAAATTTTGGATGATGACGAGTACGAGGGTGGGGCAGCTGATGAGAAGGAATTGGACGGTGAAGAAGGCGAAGAAAGTGCCGAGTACGATGAGGTACTTTTGGATTTTGCATTCGACGTTGTTACTCGTCTTGCAGCCGCCATGGGCCCCAGCTTCTTACCTATATCGGCTCCATTTATGGGCTACTTTGAGAGTTTTGCCGGCTCAAAGGTCAAGAGTGAGCGGTCTCTTGCTATTGGTGCTGTCGCGGAGCTGATCAATTCGTTAAAGGGAGAATGCACGAGCCTGACCCCTGCATTGCTGAAATTGTCGCTGCGTGGACTTGACGACAAAGACCTCAATGTGAGGAGTAATGCAGCGTATGGTGTCGGGTTGCTATGCTTCTACAGCAACAACAGCGAGCTTATTACTGGACAATATATGCATATTCTGCAAAAACTGCAGCGAATGCTCAAGAAGGTTGAGAAGCGGCAACGACGGGCCAATGCTGCTGATGAGGACGACAACCATGGAAGGAGTCTGGCCAATGCATGCGGCTGCGTTGCCAGGATGGCAAGTCGGTATCCCGATCTTGTCCCCACAGCAGAGGTAGTCCCTGTTCTGGTTGGTTTACTGCCTTTGCACGATGGTTTCGAAGAATATGCGCCAATTTCGGAGTATTTCATCAGACTCTTTGAACAAAACAACGAGGTTGCCCTCGGGTTGAAAGACCAAATCTTAGCGGTGTTCAGCGAGATGTTCGCCAAGGATGCCGTCATCAGAAGGGACTCTCGACCAAACGCATTCGAGACAAACAACGAGCAGGCAAGCCCCTTGCCCACCGAAGAGGTGAGGTCACGGATTGTAAATTTCTTGAAGCATCTGGAAGCTCAGCAGCCAGGAAGCACTGCATCTGACCCTATTCTGCAAGCTGCAATCAGCCAATAAGTGGAATCGGACTTGTATATCATATTGAATAAATAATGTTCTTAAATTGTTACCATTCGCAGTATGGTCAAGCATGCAACTGCACTCAAGGGAGACCAATGCCTTGATAGGCTGATATTACGTCGGCGTACATGAGCTCGCACCTTTACGGACTAAATCTGGTAGTGGTTGGCCCGGAAATCGATTCAGCACGGCCACCCGCGAAGCTTCGAGCTCGATTACGCATGGTTATGGAGTAAAGCTTCCAGCTTGTTCTCTCGAGCTTCTTTGACTTCACTCACTTAGATATATCGCGATCTGACTAAGACGGCCATAATATTAGCGTGATGATGAGACTCTCACGTACGGCCCGATAACCCAGCACTTGGCCAGCAGCCCTTTGATTAGCTACCAAATATCATTCTTAGGGAGCAGCCTAATCCGAGTGCATATCAGTAACTATAAGTGCTTTAGTTGCCTCAATTCCAATCCAACGGCTTGGAACAATATAACTTCTCGGCATTGCAACAAGCTCATACTTTGTTTGCAAGAACACAGCTAGGAAGTCTCAGCAGCAGCAGTAATAGAACGGCGTTACCTTTTCGGGTAGCTTGGTATCAGAGAAAATGTCAGAGTCTGAACAGCAAGTGAAGATCACCGTCAAGTAAGTAGGACAAAGGGGGGTGAAGAACCCTTAGACTCGTATCATGACTGATTCTAACTTTGTATAGGAGCTCTACGGACAAGAAGTTCGAAATCAGCGTACCCTTGTCGGAAAAGATCTCAGAGCTCAAGGTCCGAATTGAGGCTCAGTCGGAGGTTCCTAGAGACCGACAGCGTCTAATTTTTAGTGGGCGTGTTCTCAAGGATGGTGAAACCCTAGGAACTTACAAGGTGAAAGATGGCAGCACTATCCATCTTGTAAAAGGTGCGGCTCCTGGAAGTAGCAGTGCGCCCGCTGCCAACAACGCCGCCAGCAACCCCGCGGCTCAGGTTCCCACTAATGTTGCAGCGGGGCAGGGGTCAGGAAACATGCTCGCGGACCTCACCGGCGCGAGATATGCCGGGCTTGCGCAGCTGCCTAGCGCGAGCATGTTCGGTCCTGATGGAGGCATGGGACCGATGCCCAGAACAGAGGATCTGATGGATATGATGAGCTCCCCTGGAGTTAGGGAGCAAATGAATCAGCTTCTGTCCAGCCCGCAAATGATAGATATGATGATCAACCAGAGCCCAGAGTTGCGAAACCTTGGTCCTCAATTTCGTCAGATGATGCAAAGCGAGTCATTCAGAAACATGCTTACTGACCCTCAGATGATGCGTCAGTTAGTACAGATGGAAACGTCAATGAGAGGCGGCGGAGCTGGAGCAGCTGGCGCCAACTCTTTTCCTGCTCCAGGTCCTGCCACCGCAGGCGACGATGCATCCAGCGCCCCATCTGCAAACACTGCCAATGCTGATGCCGGTGCGGCCCCGAACCCTGCAAGCCCATTTGGTGCTGCTGGTACCAATCCCTTTGCAGCTTTTGGTAACCCTGCGGCTTCTGGGATGAACATGGAAATGTTGAATAACATGCTGTCAGCATTTGGAGGAGGAGCCGGAGCCGGAGCCGGAGCAGCTCCTCCACAACCTGAAGATAACAGGCCTCCCGAAGAGAGATATGAATCTCAACTTAGGCAACTAAATGAGCTGGGGTTTTTTGACTTCGAGCGAAACGTGCGTGCGCTAAGACGCAGTGGTGGTAATGTACAGGGAGCTGTTGAGGCACTGCTAGATGGCCAAGTCTAGCCCCACAGTTTGACTGTATCAGTATATAATACAATAAATGTTCTACAGGGGAACTTCTTACAAATCTTTCAGCTGGCACGTTCTTGATTTTCGAACATTTCTGAGAAAAAAAATTTCATGATTTTGTCCTCAAATATCTAGTTACATTAAATCATTCTCAAGCTCTTGAGCAAACTTGTCGTCGTCATCGTCATCAGAAAGATCAGGATCTGCAGGCTTCCCAGCCGTCAATTTCACTCTTTTTTCCTGGTCAAATCCTTTTTCGTCGTTCTCGTCATTGTTATCTGGGGAGCTTAGCTTTCGTTTATTCATGGGCCTTTCCGCGACTGCCTCCGCGGCTCTTTCTTCACTGACTCCATCGGTAGGAAGATTATTCTCGGTCTGTTCTACATCATCCTCCCCTGTATTGTCACCATCACCTTCTTTGTCGTCGTCTTCGTCGTCGTCGTCTTCGTCGTCATCTGAAGCCATAAACTCTTCAAGCTCCTTGTCAACCTCGCTCCAATCTACACCGCCAGAGCTGAAAGCCCCCATGAACCGGTTTGATTCTAGGTCGTCACTTTCAGCAGGAGTCCATTGCTCGGACTCTATCGCCTTGCGGGGCTTGAAATACTTATCAACAGTGACCTTAATCTCGAATGGTCCCTCCGGAACGTGCTTCCACTCCGCTATGCAGGCAAACAACCAGTCCGTTAAAACCACCTTGACATCAGGATTACTTGCCTTTGCTTGCTGGACTTTCTGGGTGCCTCCCGAAGTAGCTATCACATGAGTTACAGTGTCAATATACTCCGCCACCACTACTGCCCCAAAGCTGCGAACCCATTGTACTATGTCTGCAGTCGCGAGATTCGTGCCCAAGGGGAAGACTCCCGAAAAAAGAAACACGCAACCACCAAAGACATTCTTTTTCAGGTGTGGTATTATGTATTTAAGATCGGGGAGTTTCGTTCTCTGGTGTTCTTCATACGACCTATACTCCCGGTAGTACTCTGAATGCACTCTTCGAAGTGCCCTTTTGAGATACTGCAGCTCGTGATCATTGTCTATCAGCAACCTCCCATGGTGCCTTTCTGCCGATGCATCGCCATTCTGTTGCTCATGCTCCTTGTCGCTAGAGTCTGTAGAGGCTGATGGCTTCGAGTCCAAGTCCCTTTGAAGTTTGGCCAGGGGACGTTCTGATTGTTGAGATTCTATCGAAGCCGTTCGCATATTCTTCTGAACTGAGAGAAGATCTGTATTATCCTCACCGCCACCGAGCTCGACGAGCTGCTCAACTGGAGATACTGGAGACCCCTTGGTCGCTGCCGCTGTCTCAACATCTTTATCGTCGTTCAGCTCTGACTTCTCTTCCTTTTCCTGCTCACTCTTCGAATCAGTCTCCGTGCCAGCTTTAGTAACTGTCACTGTGCTTTGCTCAGACGACTTTGTTACTATGCCTGTCTTTTGAGGCAAAAAACTCGAGTTGATATCGCCTATTCCAACGAAGAAGTTATAGGGAACCACCTTGATTAGATTCGAGCTCCACTTCCAAACATCTCCTCTATCATCAATAATAGCAACCATAGATGTAGATACTGGGAACAGGCGCTTCAAACTCTTTTGTATCAAACTGCCGCTTTCATCCCTACTCAGAATCCGGTCTCCGAAAAACTTCCCGTCAGGGTCAATGATGCGTGCTATTGCTCGAGCATAAAACTTTGTGGCCATCGTGTAGATATGCATTTCATACATTTTTGACATCTCCTCCAAGAACTCTTGCAGCCCTGGACGTAACTTCACATAGTACCAGCACACTGCACTGTTGGGCTTGCTCCCATCAGCACTGGGTGCCAATCCCTCTTCCTCTAACCAGAAAGACTTCACATCTTTAAGAGCCTCATAATTGGGATTTTTGGGGTCTTTGGCCCATTCGCCTATTGTGGGGTCGACCGCCGCGTGAATAACAGTTTGATCTAAATCAACAACGAGAATTAGCTTTTCTTCTTGCAGCAACTTCTCCGAAGATTCCTTCTCTATTCGCTCTGCCTCATTGTAAGAGACCTTTAGACCACTCGTGTTGTGTGACATGGAGATTGGGGCCCGATCTTTGTCGTCGAACCCGGTATAGTCCTTCTCCTCCAGCGAAGCTCCGCAAATGGCACAAAGGCCACCATACTGAACAGGATGTGAACAAGGCTCCAGTATGGAAACCACAGCCTCTGTAGGCCCCTTTATCTCATCACCAGGCTTGACGTGCCATTCGGAAATTTCTCCCTCTATAGGAGTCTCGAACGCGGAATGAAATTCCTTTTCAACCTTATTGATTGTTGGACCGTTCGTATTTTGCTCAAATGAGGCTGCGTCCTCTGTTGGTTCCTCCACCATGTTCCAGTATTTGTATTTCAATATGGCAGTATGTCTGCTAACGGTTGTTCCGGCCACTTCAGTTATGCCGGTAACTACCACCGGGAAAATCACCGAGTTCGGCAGATTGACTTTGGTAGGTAGCAACATCCTGAAAAGTTCGCCTCACGCACTCCTGCGGATTTTGGAATATCTTCTATTCAGAACAAGCAGTAAAGGACTCTCGAGAGACTCTGAGAGTATTATTTTTTTGGCTGTCAATTGATATGGCAGAAATACCAATTCCTCCCCACACTTCAACTCACACAGTCACTAAAAGCAGTCTGAAGAGTAAAAAACACCGCTAATACAGCAGCCAACTCCAGTGAAGGTCGCTCGCTGGTTTTCTTGATCGCAGCACTGCCTTGGAATAAGAAACTTCTAGTTCCTAGCCGTAACCTTCTCTCGTGCTAAAAGACCATATACGCGCACAGCAGAACTGGTTCGCGCATCAGAACGTGGTGCAAAATCGGTGGAGTGCAAATTTGGTGCTAAGCTAGACTGTTACAATCTTGTGTGCTAAATTTCCCACAATATAAGTTTGCAAAAGGCTTATTTCCAGTAACACAGTAAAGTATCATGATCGGCCGCCCAAATACTTTCTAAGGCTTGGCTTGGGCCGCACACGCGCGCCATCCCCAGGCTCATCTCGTGATCTCCATGCAGCGATCGATCGAGGGGCCCCAGTCATCAGCAGCTGGCCCGGGCCTAGTCTCTCAAGCGTCACGGGGTTAGCTCTCCGACGAAATCTAGCAAGTCGAGCTTCCGGATAATGGAGAGGCCCTCCGAGAGGGCCGTGATATAAAAAATAGTTCGATAACTAAGGAGTGACTTCGAAGACTGATTATGATCATTAAAAGATTTTCATTATACAAATAGCTCCTACCTGGAAGCAACCAAGCCCATCTCAAGAGCTTCCCTTGAGGAATTTCGCCACTGCGTCGTATTCTCTCTTTATGAGATCACTCGTAGTTGAAGCACTATGCTCGTCAGGCGACAGGTCCGTCAATTCTATCGCCTCATTTTTTTGCAAGTCTTCGCCTTTGAAGATGGAGTTTTCGCCGCTATGTAGACGTGTAGCCATGTAATCCAGGAGGTCGAACCGCCTCGGGGGTTGTTTGTATAGCCCGAATTCATCCCATTTTCCGGAATGGATAACAGCGGTCTCGCCTCCTTCAGATTTTGCTCCAAACGATATTTTGAGCGAGATTGGCTTGGTTGAGGCAGCAGATGGGTCTTCGGTTGTGGAGTTGTGCAGGACAGCTTCCTGTGGCTTAGTGAGCTCAGACTTGGGAGCTCGCCCACCGATGGACAATTTGAGCTTCAACGGCGCCTTCGGAGCAGCTGATTTAGCCTCTTCGGGACTCTTGTCGCGCAAGTTCTGATTGTTGTGGAGAGATGGGCCTGCCATACTGGGTGGAGCACTTGCTGCTTGCCTGTTGTCTCCATGTATGGCACTCACAAGTGGCTCTTCTGTTAGATCGTCTTCTCCTTTCATTATTGGGCTGGAAGTGTTTGGTCGAGGACCATCGTGAGCGCCAAGTGGTGGGCCAACCGTGGGAGAAGCCAATCCACCGCTTTCAGCAGGCATTGTAACATGTGCTGGAACGTCGTGCTCCAGAGAGGAGGACGTTATATCCGGGTCTAGGCCATCTAACAATAATTCTTGATTTCCATTCAATATGGGAGCTAGGTCTTGCCCATTATCGACGACAAGTTCGAAGTCATCCATTTGAACATCTTCTCCTTCCGGGGCCTGAACCTCACCGTCAACGTTGATGGAGCTTGGAACATCAGCTTCTTCGTGTGCAGGACTCTCCGACCTCTCGTCCTTTATCATCTTTTTATTGTCCGTCGTTGTCATTGCAAAAGCAAAGTCTCCCGCGTCGACTGAAATACCATCAGAACCTTCGAGAAACTTCCTCAGAACCTCTTCCGCATGGCGGCCCTCTTCAGCAAGGCGTTCCTTTATATTGCGAGGATCCGACTCACGGCTTATTATCTGAGGGGTAGACATGAAAGTGTGATCTGGCGGCAGTGAAGGCATCCAGCTGTAAGCACATGACTTGAGAGACTTCTTGGATGGTACAATTCTCTTGACGTCCATGTTTTCCGATGTGTAAAATACCGCCTCTGCTGCAGTTATAGGATCGCTCTCAGGATCTATCCTAAGATTCGAGAATGCCACTGTGTAAGGGGTGTCAAGACCACGTTGTTTTTCTAAATCAACAATACGCAGTTTGAACTGGTCCATAGCAAGCCTCACGTCGGATACCGAAGGGGCCAGCCTTCGCTGGTGTTGAGAGAATTTGAATACAACGCGTGCTAGATCATGGAGATACTCCTCCGCCAGGTATGTCAGGTATTCGAATGCCTCCGAAGTTGAGGTGATTCCATAAGATCCTAGCATCGCTGCAATGCTTCTATTGAAGATGACCTGCATCGTGTCCAGACTGGAAGATTGTGAGACTCCATTGTGGCCAAGCATCATATTTCTCCAATGCTGTTATAAATAAGCGGTCTTCAAGCAAATCCCGCAGAGAACCCTATTCAGTAACTCATGACCTTGTAAAGTATGATTCTTGTTCCTGAAAGCTGAGACTCCCTTGTGACGTTGATGACTTTTCCGCGCTTCAGCCTCCCAAAACGAGAACCTGAATATCGCCTGCAGAGCTCTACCGACCGAATGGCAAAATGACACTAAGTCAAAGCAGCCTGGCAAAGATTAGATATTACCAATAATGCTTAACCCAGAGATAACTCCTTCCAAGCCTACTGTGATGGCTTTAACTAGTATATTGAACGGTTTGATAGTTGTCAGTGTTGAGCTCTAACTTCTGACCTCGAGTCCACAGAGTGCAAGCTTGTATCTGCTCATGAGGAAAAAAAGGTCCGGTACACAATGCAGCTCCGATCTACCGATTTCGTTAGCACGTGACCGCTGCCAGTAACTAGACTGATCACGTGCTGACAAAAGCTGTGCTCAGTAGCCACGGTTGGTCAAGGTGCTTGAGCCTCCATCTGTCGTTAGTACATCCAGTAGCGGCGGTACCATGGGCCAAGGGAAGTACGGTTTTCACGCATGTAGCATGTGCACATGTGCATCATGGCCCAGATTCATGGGTGAATAACTTGTTAGTCGGGTAACGGCTAGGCAAACTCCGAGCTATCGGCCCGTCCTTTGGAGCCTCAAACTGAACCGCGATCGATGTTTACAACGGACCGTCAACGGTTGAGTTAAGCGTCGGCCAACCTAGTCTATAATCGCAGCAGTGCCAACAGATCTGGAGTTTTCGGCAGAGATAACTGATCAGAGAGATTAGAGCAGCAAAAATTCCAGCACTGGAGGGACAGTACTTTGTTGAACAGCTATGGTTGGCCAATACAAGTTTGAGTAAGGAGAAATTGGGATTGTTGAGTAGCCGCGAAATCCCAGTAGCTGCCCAGAGGCGAGTCATTGACACAACCCTGCAGGTATGTTCAAATAGTGACGACAGTATGAGTAGATCAACGCTAACCGGTAGAACCTTGCCAGAGTCTATATAAAAGGCTCGACGGCGAAAGGACAAGGAGTGGCAGAATGGTGACTGAGGAATTGAAAGAGCTTCAGTCCAACGAAGTAGAAGCCCTCAAGGCAATCTATATGGGCGACTTTGAGGACATCTCGGCACCGTCAGCATGGAACCAAGATCCCTCTCCAAGCTTCATAATCTCTCTCAGGTCATCGGGAGCACCTGAAGATGAGGGTCCTGGAAGTGACAATTGGGTTGCCATCCAATTGAAGGCAACAATGACGGCCACATACCCAAAAAGTCTCCCTTTGCTGAGTTTGGAGAAGCCGCAAAATCTACATAGCAAACAGGTGGATTTGTTGAAGAGAGCTGTTGAGGAGGGTGCCAAGTCTCTTTTAGGGCAAGAGATGATGTTTGAGATCACATCAAACTTACAGGAGATGCTGGATGATTTCGAAAAGAAAGGAGCAGATGCGCCTAGTTTAGAGGAGGCCAGAGCTCTAAGGTTGAAGGAGGAAGAGGAAGCTAAGGAAAAGCATGATACCGCTAGAAAGATCAAGGCTGAGGCAGAGTCGCTAGAACAAGAGAGAGCATTAGGCCAAATGGTCCAGGATGAACTTAAGAGGATCGAACGTCAAAGAAGCGACAAGTCGTCAGGTGCTTCCAGCACCCTGGAAGCCAGTGCCCTAGCCCAGATCCGGATAGATCCTTCGATAAAAAATTCGGTAACATTTGATCACCCGATAACCCACCGAGAACCGAATGGCTCGATTATTAGGTTCCAGCAAGTCTTTGGGAAAGTTCTCTCGTCCATTGGATTCTTTGGAGATAATTACCTCGTCGAGCCGCTGCTATCCGAGCACTCCACAGATTCTAGATTTCTTCTCACGGAAATATCTCTAGAGAAGCCCTTCTGGAACTCTTCCAAAGGGAGAGCTTTGGTCCAACAGCTTGAGTCTGAGTTGGATTCTCTGCATGAGCTGAGACATCCTTACGTTGTCTCGCTTTATGCGTCCAAAATTGTGCGCCGAGGATCTGGAGGGTGGGTTATTTATATTCTCAGCGAGGCACCGTACCAGGGCACTTTAAGCGACCTTCTAGACACAGTTGAGTCTGTCAGTCTCAAAGTCGCAAGGTCCTGGGCTATACAGATCTTGGAGGCCCTAGAGTATCTTCACAAGCACGGAATTCTGCATCGCAGAATGTCTCTCAACAATATTATGCTTTTTCGCAATAAGGAGCTAGGCGAGACAGTTGCGAAACTAGGGAACGTGGGCTACGGCCAAAAGCTTGTGGAAATGAACTTGCAACAGCCATTTGCTCCACTGGTTGAAGTAGGATATGCAACAGCACCAGCCCCATGGGCACCACCTGAGCTAGCCAATACTCCGCAAAAAACCCGGAAAACCGACGTTTGGGAGTTTGGTGTCACTTTTGTTGAGGCGGTTGCTGGCAGGGCAGTGCTGAGTCATTTTTCATCTCCTCATGAATATATTTCCCGTTCAGGTCTCTCAGAAAGCCTCTCTGAATTTCTCTATATGATATTCAAGGAAGCCCCGAAGAAGAGAGCTGCAGCATTTGATTTACTGCCCAGCAGGTTCTTGCGAACAGATAGCCTGGGAGGTATGCAGAGCTCTGTCGTCGAAGCTTCTCCTTCGTCTCCCGTGCGTCCGGTTCGGAAGGAAAAGCGCATCTCCAATACGGGCACTTCTGAGACTCTGCTCACCAACTCACAGCCTTCTTATCTGTCCCGATATGCCAACGACTTTGACGAAGGTGTTGTGCTAGGAAGAGGAGCTTATGGGGAAGTCGTCAAGGCCAGGAATAAGGTGGATGGCCGTTATTATGCAATTAAGAAGATAAGAGCCACCGAAGACCAGCTCACACACATACTTCAAGAAGTATGGCTGCTCTCTCGTCTGAATCATCAGTATGTTGTGAGATATTTTACCGCTTGGCTAGAGCAGGATGTCACAACGGACGGGGCTGATAACGAAAAAGATGCAGAACAAAATGGCAAAGATAGCTTCTCAAACTTTGACGCACGTCTCAGGCTCGAAGACTATTCTGATATGGCATTTGTTTCGAACTCTCGTACAGGTGGCGGTAGCGGTTATCCCAACATTGAATTTGGCTTATCAAGCTCCGACGGCTCAAGTTCGGACGGAGAAGATAGCGACGAAGATGACGATGATGACGATGACGATGATGATGACAACGAAATCGATGATACTGGGTCTGGCATCTCGCCTAGCTGGGAGTCTTCCCCGCGTCCCGCCAAAAAAACGCCGCGCCAAGCACGCAGCACGCTATTTATACAAATGGAGTATTGTGAAAAACATACTCTGAATGATCTAATTAAGGACGGTTTGTACTCTCAACCTGATGAGTACTGGAGGCTGTTTCGTCAAATAGTAGAGGCTCTATTTCATATTCACGGAGAAGGGGTCATTCATCGGGATCTCAAGCCAACCAACATTTTCATTGATCAGAACCAGAATGTCAAGATAGGAGATTTCGGTCTTGCAAAGAGCATTGGGCAAAGTAGAGCCACTGTGGGCGACTCCAAAGTGGAGTTCCAAGAGGACGATGATCTGACCACCGATGTTGGCACAACGTTCTACGTCGCTCCTGAGGTCGTGAACCGAGACGCTGAGCAGAATGGGTCTTACAATGAAAAGGTTGACATGTACTCTCTGGGTATAATATTCTTTGAGATGTGCTTCCCTATGAAGACTTACATGGAGAGGGCCTCGATATTGAAAGATCTTCGCATGCCGGATGTTCAGTTCCCAAAAGAGTTTCTAGGCAAAAGGTATAGCACAGAATCAGAGATTGTGTCTTCCTTACTGGACCATGCTCAGAATAATCGCCCCAGTGCGAAGGAGCTGCTTCATTCAGGCTTGGTGCCCACGCCACAGAGAGATGATACAGTCAAAGAAGCTCTGAGAAGCTTGGTGGATCCCAGTTCTGAATGGCTGCAGCAGGTTTGCCAGGCGCTTTTCTCGCGACCGTTAGCGGCGGTACAGGGTGTCCTATATGATCGAACCAACCTCAAGGGGGGTTTGCTTAGAGAACACGAGACTGATATGAAAGAAGGATTGATCAGAATGGGAATCAAAGATGCCATCAAGAAAGTATTTGCAAGACATGGAGCTGTCGAGAATTGGGAGAGGTCAATGATTTTTCCCAAATCGGCTCTATATGACTCAGAAAAGGTTGTAGAGCTGATGGACTCGACGGGTAACATCCTTCAGCTACCATCTGATTTGACACTCCCTCTAGCAAGAAAGCTAGCTGAATCCGTCCCGAATTTTCAGAAAAACTTCACTTTCGGCACTGTATTTAGCAAGAATGAGCTAAATTCAGGGGGCCATCCAATCACCAGTCAAGAAGTGGATTTCGACATTATAACCAAAGAAGATGTCGGAGATACGTCATTTGCTGAAGCAGAGGTGCTGACGGTTTTGTCCGAGCTCATTGACAGCTTTGACTGTTTCAATGGGGTGAACGTGTCTATCTATCTCAATCACTCTGACATTTTGCAAAATATATTGGATTATTGTGCTTTTAGCTTGCCACAACAGTCGACCGCTCTCAGGCTCCTTGGCCCTTCTGGGCTTGCACCTGCGAATAAAGACACAAAAAAGGAGCTTCTGTCCAATTTCAAGCTGTCTGCCACGTCCCTGACTGATCTAGAGATGTTTGGGTTCAAGGAACAGCTCGAGCTATCTGAGGAGCGCTTGATCAGTCTAATGGGACCTCTATCGACAACGCTTCGTGACGCATTATCGCACATCAAGATGGTAGCAGATTACTTGCAGAAGCTTGGAGTCGAGAAAAGTATTTACTTTGCGCCTTTGAGTAACTATGATGCGGTGTTCTACCAAGGTGGAATAATGTTTCAGGCAGTCATTGAGGACAAAAAGCAGACCGGAATAATAGCTGCCGGGGGTAGATATGACAAGCTGATAGCCAAGTTCCGGCATCCCTCGATTCTGGGATCTAGCGGTGGTGGAGTCCGCGGGGTAGGTTTTAACATGAACCTAGAGCCGTTGACAAATCTAATGCTGCGCTACAACGATGTCATCGCGCGCAAACATCAAAAACTCAGCAAATCAGCTAAGGGAGGCAAAGGAGCTTTGAAAGAAGGATCTTCACAAACCAAGAGCCGATGTGATGTATTGGTATCAAGTTTCACGGTCTCCAATATCAAGGGCATCTGCGTAGATCTGCTAAGGGACTTGTGGAGCGCCGGGATAGCAGCTGATCTTGTGCCGGAGTGCACCTCATCTCAAGCCTTGCTCTCAAGAGCTGAACTGGATGGGGCCAATTGGGTTGTTATGGCTAAGCAAGTTAACGCATATGGCACGAGTGGAGCATTTAAGCCCCTAAGAGTGAAGAATATCGCGGCCAAAGTTGATCTTGATTTGTCGGTGGAGGAACTGGTTCCACACCTCAAGTATGAAATCAGCGAGAAGAACCGGTCAGTGCAACAAAATGAGCTCTTTGCCAATTCTCGAGCTGATAGCTCTCATCATCGGCTAGCTGCCAATTCGGCTGGCATTGATGGTGGTAATGCAGCTTCATCGCCAAGCGCTCCAAATTCGTCACCGATGAATATGCCTTCCACTGGAAAAGTAACCATTCTCAATGAAACAGGTAAGCTTAAAGGGGGCAAGAAGAACAAGTGGCAAGTTGAAGAGAACTGCAACGCTAGTCTGGGAAAGTATTTGGAGGCCATCAAAGATGCTCCAGTTTACTGCCTTGACGTCAAAGATGATGTACTTGAAGCCATTCTTGCCACTTCGCCGGACCAGCCGGACGAATGGAGGAGGCGGGTTATTGGGGTTGCGCCTTCTCAAAAGGCATATTTGCATACAATACAAGCTACGTTGGCCAAAGAGCTGAACCGGAAGACGAGTCAAATTGTACTTTACTCCATCAAAACTGGGAAAGTGTGTTTGTACAACTTGCGCTGATACAAACGTCTATCCTCCAAAACGCAAAGCGTACAGTAAATAGCAAGCTAGCATTGTATTCGTTTTGATTGTTACAGTCTGTACACGTACCCTAGTCATGGTGTAGGAGCGTTAACAGCCCGTCAACTTAGAATACTTGGATGTGGCTAAGCCCGTTCAAGCCCTAGGGCCTGACGTGATCTGAGAGTCACGTGTATTAGAAAATAGTGCTGAGGAAGATCGATCAGATCACCGTCGCATGATAATAACATGATAGCACGATGCCGACGGGCGCGGCTGACTACGCTGTAAGCTTCGGCGCTCACGGCTGCTGCAGGCGTTCATTGTTGTTATCCATGTGGGTAACGTAACGTAACGTTACGCTATCAACACGATCGGGCCCGGAAGTCCCAGCCTCCATATTGTGCCAGGTCGCCAGGGCAAGTTAATCCATCTCTCCAGTCAAGCTTCTGGATTCATCATCCCAGGCGTTATTCTGTCATTGTTCAACCAAGTGGGAAGGTCCTGGGCTTTTGAGCAGCTGAAGTTACAAGCTATCGGGTCCTGTCACATGGAGTATCCTGCTTCGTGGGACATAATTGCAGAGATAGCCGATAGTCATTGATATTATACCTTGTGCTCCCGTTTGACTAGTCGCTGTGTCAGAATCTGCTGAACAATAGGTTTGAAGCTGCAGCGAACAAGCACGATGGAGCCGCCGTTCACGGTCAAAGCGCTTTATCCTTACAAGTCTGGCCATGAGGACGATTTGGCTTTCGAGGCGGGACAGCTAATTGAGGTCACAGCGGTGGAAGATGATTCTTGGTACTCCGGTCGTTACTCGGATGATAAGGCAACAGCCGGTATGTTCCCGAGAAATTTTGTCGAAGTAGTCACTGAGGAAGCGGGGGCCAATGCTCCATCGAAGAGTATTACTAGCGACCCATCTGCTGAGGCAAGTCATGAGTTGGATGAGGAAGGAGCAGATGCTGGCGAAAAAGAGGGGTCGGCTGATGTGGAGGCTGATGTACCTGCGGAGGACAGCCTTCCTAGAGGTGTCGAAGATATTTCTTTGCATGAGGAGCCGGTGAAAGTCAAGGAGGAAGAGATTGAGAGCACTCCTGTCAAGGCTCCGGCGGCAGTCCCTGCCAAGTCCCCAGAAGCCCCAGTGCCTAGCACAGCCGCTGTTGAAGAGGCTAAGCCGAAGGGCTCTTTCAGGGACAGAATCGCCGCATTCAACTTTCAGAGTGAGGCTCCTCTAGCTCCTTCGCCTGGGTCAAAGAAACCGAGTCAACCGACCAAGCCGAAACCTTTCAACCCTTCGATGAACTCTTATATCCCAGATGTCCCACATTCTCCATCGGTATCGAGATCGGCGACACAGGACCTTAGTCGACGAGACACCGCCGAGCATTCTGCCGATCTCCCGCCTATAGCGAAGTCGCATAGCATTGAGGAGGAGCCCGACAAGGATGCAGAGGCGGAGCCACGTATGAGCCTGAAAGAACGTATCAAGAAACTACAGCAGGAACAAGAAGAAGAGCGGGCTAGGGCTGAGGCTGCTTTACAGCGTAAAAAGCAGCGAGGCAAAACTAGAAAGAGCTCTGTGGATATGGCTGCTATGCCGGAACTGAAGCCCTCGATAACTGGTCAATCTATAGGAAGTACACGAGAGGCGGCAGAGGACGAAAGTTTCGGCCTCCGAAGAGCATCAACTCACGAGTCAGTGTTGTCCCATGCCTCTGGGCGCGAGGGGGGTGATCATAGTGTCCCTCTGCAGCAAGATGACTCCATTGTTGAGGAAGAATCTGAACCGGATGCTATATCTAGTGCCTCTGCTCAAGGATTAGGTGCAAGGTCAGCCGAGTGGAAGATGGACAAAGAGGTTGAACCTGAGATGAGCCACAAAATCGCTGGCACTGATGCCGCTAAAGGCCCTGACGGTGGCTATGAAGAAGAAGAAGAAGACGAGGAGCAAGATGTTGGAGATGAAGAAGATGAAGAAGATGAGGAGGACGACGAGGACGACGAGGAGTTTGAGAACGAAGAGGACGAGCAAGAGGCAAAACGCATCGCCTTGAGGGAGCGGATGGCAAAAATTTCAGGAGCTGGAAGCATGAATCTCGGGATGCTCATTGGGGGAGGTGGATTTGGGGGTCCTGCCATGGGTGCCACGTCTGGATCCAAGAAGAAAAAGACAAAGAAAGCTCCACAAAGCGACTCTTCTGAGCAGACTCATGCTGCTCAACAGCCTATTCCGATGTTTGGATTGCCTGGTATGGTACCTCCCAGCGCTCAGAGAGCCACTGACTCAGGGGCGTCTCATCAAGAGGTGACCAGTACTGCTGATTTTAACGATGGTGACAGAACTGAGGAGACCAGTAGTGGAGTAGGTTCACGCAACGGCTTTGCCAATATCAGCGACGAGATAGTCAGGGACGAGCTCGGGGATGACGAGAAGACTGAATCAGAAGACCCGTCTGCTTATTCTGCAACCCCGACTCCGCTTGATACCAGGGGTACAAAGACAGCGGATATGTTGTCATCTCCCATTAGTGTATCAAGCCAGAGACATGTGCCACCAAAGCATGGTGCATCTGAGAGTGGCCCCATGTCGCCGCCGCTCCCGCCGCCACCACCGCCACCTGGGGCAGTGCTTCCTTCCAGGACACCTGGCACCGACAGTCAGTCTAGTGAGCTTGAAGAAGATGGGGAAGATGAAGAAACTGAGGAAGCGGGAAGCGAGAACTCTATTGCCCAGCAGGAAGTTGCTGGATATGAAGCTGACGAGGACACAGACGCCAACACGACTCTGGAGGCACTGCAACAATCAAAAAAGAGCCAGCATAAGTCGCCATTTCCTCCACCCCCTGCGGCCGGAGCCCCACCTGTTCCACGAGGTCCTCCAGTGCCTCAGACTCCCAGTGCTCCGCGACCACCTAGCGGTTTGCCTGCTCACTCTCCGCCACCAGCGCAGCATTCTTCGCCAAAGTCTCCTCCGTTACCACCAGTACCTCCTGTACCCTCTGTGCCATCTGTGCCTCCAGTACCCCCAGTGCCCTCGAGGCATCCAGCCGAGGCAGCGCCACCTGTGCCTCCTGTGCCCCCGGCTCCGCCGTTGCCGGCTATGCCACCAATTCCAAGTGGGGTGCTTCAGGAACCTTTGGTGAACGAGGAAGGTTCCAGCGAGGAGTCTGATGTTGAGAACGCATATGAGGATACAGAAAGTCCGAACTCACCTTCTGCAGTGATCTCTGAGTATCATCGAAATCAGCGGCAGCAGCGCCACCCACCACCACCACCACCGCCGCCGCCTCCCGCAGTATCTGAATCGCCCACGCACCATGCGCCTCATGCTCCTCCGCCTCCACCGCCGCCGCCTGGACCACCATCGGCCGAGCCACCCATGGCTTCTGCGGGAAAGCGCAGTGTCTCCGGAAGCTCTGTTCAGCGGGCTTCTACGCTTCCTGTAGAGTCTCTCGGTCGACGCAGACAGAGCGTTGACGTCAGCCGAGCCTCTCACGATATGGGGAGGAATCGGGGTAGCATGGACTCTACGGGCAGCACAAACTATATTGCGCATGACATTGACGTTGATACTCACAGCTCATGGTGGCAATACGAGAACACGGCGCCGCCCCAAGTTGCCTCCGATCCCAATGTGCTCTATGAAATTGATGAAAGCGCAACCACTAAGCGCGGCGGAAAGAAACAGATATCCAAGGACATTTACATTCTTTTCAGGGACTATTCGCAGACCGTCATTTCGGTGAAATACGACTCTCAAGACCCAGAGGGGACTGTGTCGTTTGAGCAGCTTCAGCGCCCGCCTCCCAATTGGCGACAGGACCAGTTGGAGGATGCTTACGATCAATATGGGTCGCTTATTTCCCATGCTGCTCAAAGCTGTGCTAGTGCAAAGTTCGACAAGTCTGAGTTTGTGCCGACTGTGTTGTCGAAGGTACCCAGCCTGCTACCGTCCGTTGGCAGACGCGCTCACGGTGCACTGATCTATCAGAATTTGGCCAACGGAAGCATAAAGCAGAGCGACGTTATAAGACCGGGCGACATTGTGACTTTCAAGAATGCAAAATTCCAGGGCCATAAGGGAAGTTTGCATCAAAAGTATACTATGGCTGCTGGTGAGGCGACTATTCTACTTGGCATAGTTCAAGAATGGGATGGAAGTAAGAAGAAGCTGAGGGTATACGAGCAAGACCCCAAGGGCCGCGTCAAGGTCGAAAGTTACAAGCTGAATGACTTGAAAACTGGAGAAGTAACGGTCTATCGAGCAGTTGGGCGCAACTACGTTGGCTGGGACTAATTGTCATCTTTTTTGTAGTTCTAAGCAAAGCATCTAATAAAGCAATATCTTGTGCATTGTTTTTCCTTCGTTGAAAGCTGTGTGTTCTAGGAAAGACCACAGTCGTGTGCTGCATGCTCCTCGAGGGGCTATCCTGGTGCATTCCCTGCGCGGCATCAATAGACTTGAAGCACCAGTTGGACTATGCGTTTCAACCAATAACCGAGCTGGGAGCGAAGATTGTTCTAATTCGGATGCGTACGGGAAGCATGCTGAATCCAATTATTGTTTCTTGAACAGAGACAAAGTAAATGCAATGGAAGAGACGACTGCTTGTTTACCATGCTGAGACGCAATTCATAAACTCAAACGCTTGGCAGATATCCATGTAGGCAGAGCTGAGGCTGCTCTATAGTGCAGTCTGCTTTCCGTTTTCACTCTCAAATGCCTGCAGTATCTGGTCCTCTGTAATTTTATGCATAAATGTGTGTGTCTTCCCCGTATCATCTTCAAGACGGACCACCGGAATGTCGAAGGCAAAAATGTCGTACCATTTGGAGTTTTCGGGTCTCGAGATGTCGACTTCCTTGAGATCGAACTGTTTCTTGAGACGGCTTTGACTTCTCGTTATAGCGTCTTTCGCAGTGTCACAAAGCCCGCAATTCGGTTTGGAGAACAGTGTTACTGCTCTCAAGAGCCTCAGGTTCGGTCTCATGGCTGCAGTCAAAGCGTTTGCTAATGCCCAGAGTCAGCTCCTTGTGGCTCCTTGAATAAATGTCCGAAGTGTCTCGTCGGGGAACTGCATCATGGTAGCTTGAACGAAAAACAGGCCATATTTTATAATGGATAAAGTGGTGCACGCGATCGTCGGCGGCCATACGGTCGAAATCGGCAACGGGGCATCGAATCTCGAATCTCATGCACCGGCCGATCGAGATCTCGCAGCCGATCGGATCGGGGACACTGACCAGTAGTGCGATCGAGCCAGGCTAAATCTTAGCGGTGGCCAGTAGTGACCATATGGTGCCTGGCTCAACAGTGTGGCCTGGCTTAACAGTATGGCCTGGCTGAATCGTAGCGGTGACCACATGCCGGGATTCCTGGGGTATATCGAGCACTAAACTCCACACGCAGGCACATCGCTCTGGCCATCGTGTTGTTTAAGATTGAGCTGCCTCAGGTGCTCGAAAAGTTGCATAAGGCTGAAATTTGCTAAATGTTATCTAGTTCTACTAGCCGAAGCCGTCATCTTCATCCACAGAGTCGTCATTTACTAATTTTGGGGCCTTCCACAGAGTTTGCTGCGTAGAACCTGACTTGGGTTTCGTTGTTTTAGCTGTTCTCGCTGGGGCAGAGCCCGAGGCTCTTGTTGACTGTGCAGCCGAGCGAGAGGACTTTGAGCTTTCTCGGGTTGTTTTTCTGCTGGTGGAGGTTTTAGCAGGACGCGGCGGCTCCTCTTCAATTTCGGAGTCGCTTTCAATGTCAGGAAGCACCTCTACGTCATTATCCTCGTCCTCGGAGGAGCTGACAATTACTTCAGCCGACTTTGGTGCGGCCCTGCTTTTACCCTTAGGTGGTGCCTGCTTCTTGTTTGTAGATTTTGCCGCCGCTTTGCTGCCCTTGCCGCGCTGATTGGCAGCAGTAGCCTCCAGCTCTTCCGGCTTTTTGATGATTTCCGGGATCCGCTTTTTGAGTAGCTTCATGATCTCGTCGGCGCCGGTTACTTCTGAAATCAGAAGCTCATTGAGCTGGTCCTCGAGCGAGCTCTCTACAAACGCTTTGAGAGCAGCTTTGTCGTCCTTTTCTACAAACTCCTTCATGGCGTTCCCCAGGCCTGACTCTGCCAGCATGTTGAGCTGCTGCGAGCGAAGGAACTCCTCCACTAGGCCTTGAACTTGCATATTATTCAGCTGAGCTTCTTCCAACGCTGACGACCGCTCAACCTCAAGATCCATGGCCTCCTGAGACCTTTTGCTACCGGTTCGCGGGGCCACGCCGCCACCTTTCCGTTTGAAGTACTGCACAACGTCGTTCACGTTAGCAACTCTGCCCACAAACCTGTTAGAGAATCGGATAGGGTTTTCCATCTCATAGCCACCTGAGTACTCCACTCGCAGTCTAATCAAGGGCAAGGGTGTTGGTGGGGCTTGGCTCGCAAGATCATTGAGGCTATCCTCTTCAGAATCACCTTGGCGTAGAGCCAGCCACTCCTCCTTTGCCTCCTCGATGAGTTGTTCCACCTTGTTCATTAACCATCGAGTGATTCCGTTTTTGGTGTCTAAGTCGTCTTTAGGCTGTATATTAGAGTCAGAGCTCATATAAGTGGTCGCCATCTTGAATGGCCTCACAGTTTTGAGGGGAATTTTCTCGAGATCGAAACTCGAGTATTTCACCGACAGAATTCCGACTTGCTTTGGAACAGACTCTGCTTCACAAAGACTAGTTGCTACCGAGCTGCCTGGCTGGATAACACTGAACCCTTGCTGCTCGTTGACGACAGGGTCTATAATACACTCGTGTTCGTGGCCCCATATTACTAAATGCATGAAAGCCGGAAGGTAGCCTTCTGGCAAGTAGTTTGTTTCCGAATGAGCAGTATGATTTTGATGAACGGTCAAGATGTTGAACCACTCGTCTGTCATCGATGCCGGCCTCAAGAACTTCACATTCCCCGCACGGAACATTCGAAAAAGCCTCTCGTCACGAACATTTGAAAGACCGTAAAGAGCTATTTTGGTATTACCCTTTTGCAGCAGCACCGGCTCTATCACAATATCATCATTCTCCAACACTCTCCCATAGTAGTTGAGCAGGCCCGCAGCAGAGATCACATCCATAGGAGAAAGTAGTGCGCTGCCACTCGAGTCATCATGGTTTCCACTTATACCAAAAACAGGGATGCTCACATTGATATTGGGGTCCTCATAGTTGACATGGTTCAACTCGGGATCTAAGCTGAGAAGACCATGATTCAGAACCTCCAGAGAGCAAGGCTTGTCACCCAGACAATTGAGCCTCAAAGACTTGATCACTTGATATAAGGACTTTTTTGATGGTTTGTTAACGTGGAAAAGATCCCCAGACTGCAACACCATATCAACCTAGAATCCTCATGTTAACACATTCTCCAGCAACAAAAATTTGTTCAAAAGCATACCTCCCTCTCCTTCGCTAGGCTCATTATTTCTTCGAAAGTGATAGCTGAGTCATCCCCTCTGATGGGGTCAGTCTCGTTGTATCCAACATGATTATCCGTAGTCAAGAGAATTCTAATTTCATCAGGATCTAAGAGTCAATTAGCTTTGAGCCGAGTTCAGCTAGAAATACCCGCCTACCGTCTCCCACGGGTGCCACTCCCACGGGTGCCATTACTTTTGCTTTCTATGCAATATACACCCAAAGAGCGTCTGAAAAGTAACAAGAAATCAAGTGTTAACGCTTCGACAATACATGACCGCATCTTCAAAAAAAAAACGAGCTGAGAATTCAAAACTAAGGAATTGCGATTTAAAGTGCACTCACTGCGAGGACGTCCAATACGCGTCGATCAGTGCCCAACTTACCGACTGGCGTCCAACTAGCCGGCAGCCAAGGCTTACTGATCAGGTACTAGGATGATGTCAACATACTGCCGAACTAGGTGACACTATGGGACTTGGAGAAACAAGGTAATACCGCTCTAGACACATGTAAGATACAAGTCTCGTAATGATGACTATACGTCAACCCAGAATCCTGCTCAATGGTCCTTCTTCTGTATGTTGATAGCCCACATGCAGTGTGCTGGTTGAGTTAGTTGAGTGAAAGGATTTCACGATCAGTTGTCGGGAAATGCTAATATTAATGGGAATCGATTAAAAAATGCACGACTGTGATCAGCGATCGGCAAATCACGTAGACTTTTGTCAAGACCGGGATTTCTGAAATATTACAATTCCACGGCCCGGGTCAAAGGAATAAACCTCTACGAGTGAAATGAGAGTACCTCTCTGGATTAGAGCAATCGATATTATGAGTCTTACCTTAGGCTCGGGTTTCGATATTGCGATTTAGTTTTAGTTGTTGCGCGTTTGTAGACAGAAGTCTTCGAAGAAAAGAATTTGTAATTACGATGTAAAGTTACAGGTAAAGACAGATTCCAGATGTTCGATAGAGATTGAGAAAAGGAGGAATCTGACATCCTTTATATATTAATATCTAGTTATAACAAAAATCATCCAAGAATAAATGATGTCTCAAGTTCCAAAATGAGTGGGACTAGGAAATTCCCAAAGATTTACAAATAATTAAGATTTCCAAGAAAGGGGAAAATCAGAAATGAAATGAAGGTTTTCACGTGACAGATTGACCTTAGAGATCGATCTGTCATCAGTCCTCTGAGTGACATAACTGGCAGTCGCTCCTCCTTCGACGTTACACATTTCAGTGTGACGTGCTAGGTACCTTACCACGGGTACCCTCGGTGCGCTTGTCACATGACTGTTGGGAGTCTACGCCGGTCCATTGATTGATACAAAGCCCAACAGATGATGCACGTGCCACTTTGAAGCTGCGATATATATAGTTATACGGCTGGCTGCCTTTCATAAAACAATCACCAAACGGTGGGTTCTGTGTCCAACAAAAGTGGGTCACTGATCCCGCTGGTTAATCTTTTACGAATGTAGTACCTGAAGTAAAGAATCTCAAGGTGAATTCTCACCATATTCGAACTTTTTCCGGTGTGGTTCGTATTTTCTTGCACGAGACTGCCTGCACGAGACTGTCATGGCGCCTGACCACCTGCGAGCCGTTGAAAATGCACTGAGCGATACTATTCGACTCTGGCTACCGGCTACTGAGCACTATTAGATGAGTCAGTCCACCATGCTACTGTCAACTAGTAGCTTAGTCGCTATGGCAAGGCAGTCTGAGCGGCGTTGTGGCGGAGTGGAACGCTCAAACACTACGCCGCCGCTGAGAGCTGAGTGTACGGCCTTATCAGGCTAGCTGCATTTTTGCTGGCGTTGCACACGCCAGAGCTCCGCTTTTTTTTGCCGCCATTTGTTCATTGCAAGATGTCGTGCTGTTGTCTTGGTTGTTGTGCCAAGGAGCAGTCACCAATCGTTCATGACTAAAAAATGCGTACTCTCGCGGGCTTGTGCAAGGAGCTCCGGGCAAAATTTTGGACTAACAACCCTTCGTCGGCACCGATTGAGGGGTTGCCGGAAGTCTATAGATTCTCGTGTGCATGCAGCAATCAAACACAAGCCCCAAAATTTGGGCTAAAGACTGCATGATGCAGGCATGCATGCTGCATGCACCTCGAAGTCGTTGATGCCTTAGACTTCTGAATTCATTATTAAATGATCGAGGTGGGTGGGGTAACTGGGTTCACTGAAAGTTACAGTACTTGAGCACTTCGCCACTGAAATTACATAACGGCGACTAACAGGCGGCAAGCCAGTTGAAGCCACACATCCGTCGGTCGACCACGCCGTTGGTGCCATGCACTACTGCGCCGCGCTAGTCTCCTCCATGCCGGCAGGAGCCGCAATATCAAATTTTAGTATTCTCTGATTTATGATCCAGCGTACAATCATTGGTATAGCTGAGTTGAATTTATGATCATTAACGTTAACTTACAATCATCATTTAGTCTCGCCGGATTTGGAGCAGCTATAGTATCCAACTTTCAAAGGACTTCACTATTTTACTTCATTGCCTTATCATGACTGAACAAAAGCCTCGCTTAGTACTCAAGAACGAGAATGCTGAAGTGTGGAATAGGGACCTGATGGAGAGGTTTCGAGAAGCTCTTGAAGAAAATCCTCAAACAGATTTGATGTCGATGATCCCCGCGTCCTACCTTTATGAACACGAGGCTGTAGAGCAACGCGGCATGTCTTGGGCTGCTGAGATTAATAATGACACATTACGCGTACTGCGCAACTGCGTGAGGGTGAACCCAGAAGTTAACCTGCAGTCTGTGTTCCCAAGAAGCTATAAATATCGCTTCGAAAAAGCTACTAAAGCAGAAGCAAATTCCAGGGAGAAGGCAACCAAAACCGAGCCTCCCAGGTTTAAGACATCAGTAGAGTCTGCTGATTCTGCATCCATCATCTTCCCGCTGTCCCGAGAAGTTGAGAAGTTGCTCGATGGGTATGCAGGTAAGGATTGGCAAGAACAGCCCAGTGACATGCAGCAGCAGTCACTCTTACTGTCCCTGAAGCAACTCATCTCGGATTCACCAGAGCTGTGGGAGATGCCTATTCGTGGAGTCGTTGTCAAATGTAGTGATAAAATCGTTGCCAAGGTCATCTCTGGGAATAAAGACTACGCAGAGTATACCAGCATGCAGTTCATTGAGAAAATGGCACCTGATATACCCGCCCCAAGACCACACGGGCTTATTGCGTTGGGACCCTTCCGTGTGATTTTTATGACGTATATTCCAGAAATCACATTGACTAAGGCATGGCCAAGTCTGACTCATGAAAACAAGCTACTGATACAAAACCAGCTGGATGGGATCTTTTCGAAACTGAGAGCCATTAGGCAAGAAAACGGCCCGCAAGTCGGCGGAGTTTGCGGCGAAGGTGCTAAAGAATCTCGTGTAAATGAGATTGAGAATTTCAAAGCCATAACCACAGCTCAAGAGTATAGTGAGCTGAAATTCTCAGCCAAGCACTACGGAAGCGACTCTTACGTGGAGCTTCTTCGGACCTTTCTGGAGCAGGATGACTGTTTTGGCTGGAAGGAAGGGTCTGTATTCACCCATGGAGATGTGAGGACAGATAACATTATGGTGAAGAAAGATGCCGATAGCGGTGAGTATGCTGTTAGCGGAATCATCGACTGGGAGGACAGTGGATTCTATCCTGCATTTTATGAATGCACCAAGTTGACCGCTGCTAGAACGGCTCTTAATGATGAGGACTGGTACATGTACGTGCCAGAGAGTCTTTCTCCTTTGAGGTACCCGGTGTGTTGGCTTGTTGACCGCTTGTGGCATATTCACATCTGGACACATTGGTAGTACGCTTCAGCTTGTAGCTCTTTGATATTGGGCTGCTATCTAGTGTCAGTCTCTGCAACCAAGCGAGGTGGTTCCCACACTTCCAGAGTCGCCCATCCCGGGACCATGGTTATATATAGGCATCACAGTACGTACGAATCAGGAGCAAATAACTTAGCGTCTCCTTACACCACAGAGATTGTTGCAGCCTAGCTGAATGAAGCCACGCTCTTCTGCATTGGGAAGATTATCATCTTAACCAGCTTCATGAACTGGCACGCACAGTAGAATTGTCGGCGATCCCGTTGAGGGATCCCGATGGCTAAGTACTTAAGTTCCTGTTCAAGATCGATCAGAGACCTCGAACCTCAACTAACTTTACGTACAGCTAAGATTTCTGTTTAAAGTTATCGCACACGAGGGCTTTCGCATCGGCGACCCTGCCCCCTCAAACGCTCAAATCTGTGAGCTTACATATGCCGGCTGTGGTCACCTCGCTATTCGAGGCACGACGTTATATCCACAGCTCCATATACAACACAACTAGCCTTGTTGCTGGTGCTCGCGCCTGTCAAACCATTTATTCTGTTGACGCATTCGGGAAGCTCTTCTAGCCGTCTCATCGGAGCTTCATGGAGCTTAACTAGTTTCGGTTGACAACTTCCCATCAAAATTATCCAAGAAATAATGCCATCTTGGGGGCGGGCATTTGCAATGAACAGGCTTCTGCAACACTATCTGATGGACTACGCCTGCGTGTTCCTGTTGGGACTGGGTCTGATAGCTTTAGAGTTCAAGGCTCCTTACCACAAGGTCTTCCGTCTGGACGATGTCACTATTCAGTACCCTCACGCCGAGTATGAGCATATCCCCAACATTTTATGCATCATCATTGCGCAGGTGATACCGGGGCTTATGATTCTCTTGTCGCCAGCTATATTCAATCGGAAAGCTTCTGCCCAGCTGTTGCAGGTGTCGATTTTGGGACTAGCTCTCAGTTTCACGTTGAATGGGTTTGTCACTGATACTCTCAAGGTCTGGATAGGTCGGCATCGTCCGGACTTTTTGGCAAGGTGCCAGCCCGCTTCCGGAACTAGTCTAACCTCATACGTTACAGTTGACGTATGCACAACGACTCATCTAGGTCGGCTACAGGAGGGTATGAAAAGTGCACCGTCTGGGCATTCGTCAAACACTTTTGCAGGGTTGCTCTATACTGTTCTCTGGCTAGGTGGCCAGACGGGGTCTTTCCGCAAAGGGGTACCGGCTGCTAAGGCTTTGTTGTGTCTGGCACCACTCATGGTCGCGGCTTATGTTGCAATAAGCCGAATAGAGGATTACAGGCACCATGCAACGGATGTGATGGCAGGTAGCCTCCTCGGCTCGATCATTGCGTGGGGGTCCTACAGAAGGTACTTCCCACCATTGAATTCCACCAAATCCAATGAGCCGTATGCAATGGGCAGGGACCAGCAGCAACGCATCTCGGAACCGTTTGGAAGTGAAGACGACCTATTGCCGACTTCAATGGCTTAAGTAGGATATTACTCATACAGTGAAATCTTGTCTTGCATGTACCAATACTTATAGTAACGACCAGCTATGTTTGAAGATGCCTGTGAGGCTGGCTATGCTTGGCTTTGCCTTCTAGTTGAGTAGTTGAAGGAAGAGGTCGTAAGATGCTGCTTGGGAGTTTCCAGGGATTGTTAGATTTGTGGTCGCGTCCAATCAGATCGAGCTCATTATTTCAACTTCAGTCGATCGGGTCAACCCTCAATATTTGTAGAATCTCGGTCTATCAAAGAGATTCTTGTACAACATAGCATCAAAATGCCATCACCACCTCCAAACGATCCGTGGGCCCGAAGGTAGGTCATAGTGGAAACGCTCTTCCATGGAACTGTGCTTTTGAGAAGAAGGTTGCTAACTTGCTACAGAGAGGCGTGGCGGTATCAGGGCCCTTTCACAAGATTCAACCGGCTAAAGGGTGCCTTTCCTGGTTTCGGAATTGGAGCTGCTGCATTTGCCGTGTACCTAGCATACGACTACACGATGTCTAAGGACGACCATCATCATGAGGGCCAAGCAGAGCATCATTGATTGGAAGACGCTGCCTAGACCAAATCGAAAGCCCAAAGCCAGTATAGCAGCATGGCACAAGGGGCGGGACAGCAGCAGAACGGGCAGCACTATATCATGACCGGCTATAAAATGCTACTTTTATCTATTTAAGACACGCCATATCGACACCTAGCAAAGGTGGACTTCAAATGTGATATATGTCGAACATCATTCATTGACATTGTCTAACTGCTCTCTCATGTCAACGCTTCTCATGGGCCCTTAGATGCCCGCACTAACAAAAGGCAGGCGCTCTGTCAATCTCCATATCACGTAATTCAAGTTCACAAATCGAGGTTTTAGGGCTTCAGATCAAATTTTGGCCCAAAATGGCAAGCAGATGATTTAGGGCTTCAAATCTGAGAAATCGATCATGACAGTCACGGACAAAATTTTCAACGATCCCTGTGTGAACCACTGTGAAGGCTTTAATTCATCAAGATTTACAGACTTGTAGACTCTAACTCCACAAACTAATACCTCAACAATGTCCGCTCAGAAAGCTGCTGCCGGAAGCAAGTACAGAGTTTCTGTAAGTGAAGAATGAAATGGGAAGAGGATGGGTTCAGCTGCTTTTCATGTCGAAAACGAGCACAGTGCTATTGTTTTGGGCCTCTTTGGAGGAGCTGTTCATCCTTGGAAGGTCGAGAGATCTAGGTCAAATGTGTGGGAAGATTTACTAACAAATCATCAAGCTCGGTCTCCCAACCGGAGCCGTCATCAACTGCTGCGACAACTCTGGTGCTAGAAACCTCTACATTATCTCCGTCAAGGGTGTTGGTGCTCGATTGAACCGACTTCCTGCCGCCGGTCTCGGTGACATGGTCATGGCCACCGTCAAGAAGGGAAAGCCAGAACTCAGAAAGAAGGTCATGCCTGCTGTTGTTGTCCGACAATCTAAGCCATGGAGACGAAAGGATGGTGTTTTCTTGTACTTCGAGGATAACGCTGGTGTGATTGTCAACCCCAAGGGTGAGATGAAGGGATCTGCTATCACCGGTCCCGTCGGAAAGGAGTGCGCTGACTTGTGGCCCCGTATTGCCAGTAACTCTGGTGTCGTTGTCTAAGTCAATGGATATATTTCTCAGAAGACCAACCAACGATAAACAAAGAACATATACTAGCATGCACACAAAAAGGCACTTTTGCGCTTATTTACGAACCGAAAAAATTTACAAAATATAAGATTTTGGACAGGAGATAATAATCACATATCAACGTGTGTAACACTCAGTTTTTATATATATTATACCCTCAGAATTGACTTGAAGGGGATCCAGCAATATTGCACAATTGTCATACCGTAAATTGTAGACCAATGGCGGTAGTTTCGCATGGTCCTCAGGCTCTGGGCTCATACCGGAGATCGCACCTTTAACGAGCCCAGATTGGGCCCACGATCGGCAGTAATTAGGTCTTCGATAAGTGATCCCGAGATCAACTGGCCACTACCAAATGCATGACTGACAACAGCCAAGGACATTTAGTAGAGATACTGAATTTGAGCATTATGGACAGTTCTCCTCTGCCATTGGAGGATCTGGTAAACAGGTGGCTTGAGCTAGACAATGTAAGCTGGGATCTGTCTTGTCATCCATATAAGTCACTAACGCTACTAGAATGCGGTTACTAGAGCCGAGATCAAGGACCTCTGGGCCAGCTCAAACACGGATGAACTAGAGAAGAGACTCCGAACGAGTATGTTTTCCATTCGAAGTAAGGCTTCCATGCAAAGTTGCTAATGGACATTAGGAATCCAGTTTGGTACTGCCGGTTTGAGGGCTAGGATGGAAGCTGGGTTCAGTAGGATGAACAGTCTTACGGTATTACAAGCTGCTCAGGGACTAGCAAAATACGTCGCAGAGACCGTGCCAGACGCACTACACAAGGGAGTGGTGGTTGGCCATGACCACAGACACAACTCTAAGCAATTCGCCGAGCTGACTTTGTTGGCTTTCGCTCAATTGAAGTACAAGCTGTACCCATTGAATCTAGTGCATACGCCATCCGTTCCCTTCGCTATAGACATGGTCGGCGCGTCTTGTGGAGTCATGATTACAGCTAGTCACAACCCCGCTGCAGATAATGGGTTCAAGGTTTACTGGGAGAATGGGTGTCAAATAATACCTCCTCATGATGCCGGGATTGCCGCAACAATTGAAGAGAATCTCGTCCCTTGGTCATGGGACCCGTCGCATATCAAAACTGCTCCACAAGAAGACATTGGCGCCCAGGTGAAGGATGCCTATCTGGAAGCTTTTACCAAGAAGCTCAATTTCACTGGAAGCTCGGCACAAAAGCTGTCCTTTATATATACCCCTATGCATGGTGTTGGACTCCCATATGTGGAGGCTATCCTCCCGCTTCTCGGTCTAGATCAGAGTTCAATGGCGGTTGTTAAAGAGCAAGCAACCCCTGACCCGGACTTTCCTACCGTGTCTTTCCCGAATCCTGAAGAAAAGGGCGCTTTGGACCTAGCAATGAAATATGGGGATGATCACGGTATCAGTCTGATTTTAGCGAATGATCCTGACGCAGACAGATTTGCAGTTGCCTGGAAAGACCCCGAGACATCAAGGTGGAAGCGTCTTCTGGGAAACGACATAGGTTCTTTGTTTGCCATGTTCCATTACCAGTTGTTTGCGCAAAAACATAGCGATGTCTCCAAGCTTGCAATGGTCAACTCCACCGTATCAAGCCAGCTACTCTCCTGTCTGGCGAAGTCCAAGGGATTCGAGTATAGGGAATGTTTAACAGGATTTAAATGGATAGGAAACGAGGCCATCAAACTAGAAAAAGAAGGGTTCACAATCCCCTTTGCATACGAGGAAGCTCTCGGCTACATGACCTCCGTCACACATGATAAAGATGGAGTGAGTGCAGCCTATGTCTTTATTCAAATGGTACGCTCGTGGCTCTCTACAGGCTCTGATCCGTTGAAAGAGCTGGAGAAACTGTATGAAGACGTTGGATATTTCCAAGAACACAATTCATATTACGTTGTGAAGTCACCGAGTCAAACGGCAGAGATATTCAACTATATTAGGACATACTTCGGGGCGCACTCCACCAGGGACTATCCAGAAAAAATCGGAGCTTTTCAGGTCGAAACTTGGAGAGATTTGACGGTGGGCTATGACTCGCAAACAAAGAACCATGTTCCTTTGCTCCCAGTCTCCAAAGACTCCGAGATGATCACGGTCACTATGTCCACGCCTAACGAAGGAGAGTTGGTCCGATTTACCGCAAGGGGAAGCGGCACGGAGCCTAAACTCAAAGTGTATGTGGAAGCTCGTGCTGCTAAAGAGTCTCGCGCAGCAGATTTGGCTGAAGAAGCCTGGGCAGCAATTCGAAATGACTGGATGAGGCCTGAAGTCACCGGACTCAAGGAGGCCTAGAAAATCCCTCGAGTTTGGGGGAACAAAAGAAAACGGGCAGCCATCAAAGTATAGGTAGGGCCAGCCGCCATTTAGCTCGAAGTATTTATGAATATAACGAACGAATTTCTCACAATGATACCTTCATGGCTTTTGCTTAATACTCCTAGTACAAATCCGCAAAAACTCATATATTCTGCTTGGTTCAGTCGGTCGCTATGCTAATTGTGCCTCAGTGTTGCCCCAGTGCTAAATTAGGCTAAGATTCGCGGATCATCTTGCAAGATCGTTAAACCGTCGCGATTGTCAGGAAATGCCACGCCCACGCACACTACTTTGAGCCAGCCCAAATACATTCTCTACTGACCACGGACCACCTTTATACCAAGGCTTTTCGAGACTTTGCTGAATTAAGACTTCCAGCTTTCCAGCAAGTGCTTTGCTGAATGCGGTCGAGGACGGTGAGACTATACTAGAAGTTCTCTGGCGACTACTTCACTATAAATTTCACCCACGAGAAAGACAGGGAAGGGTCAAAAATGAAAGGCTGGGGTCATTCGTCGGTCCTCCCGAGGTAAGAATTGAGCATTAGGGTGTCAAGCCTGTATTGAGCATCAACTAACCAAAACCCGAAAGATATGAGTCCGGAACCCTCAAGGCGCGAAACTCAAAGCTGTACAGAACATATAAAGGCTTAGAATCAAAACTGACCCCACGGCAACGAAGCCTGGCGAGCAAGGTTGGCATATTCGTCCTAGGCATCTTCATATTGATTAAAATCATCTCAGGGAATGGCTTTTCCCAAAAATTACCAGATGGCATTGAGTTCTATGACTTGGACGATGCTACAGGACACAGCGATGGAAAGGACCAAGGAGATAGAGTGCTCATTTGTGTCCCATTGCGAAATGCCGAGCCAGTGATACCCATGATGTTTTCGCATTTACGAAACTTGACATACCCGCATTCCCTAGTTGATTTAGCATTTCTCATTTCAGATTGCACTGATAAAACAGCGCAAGAGCTGAACAAGCAGGCTCAAATTCTACAAGATGATTCAGACACGGAAATGCCATTTGCCAGTATAGAGGTGTTTGAGCGAGACTTTGGCGCCGTCATTGGACAAGGATTTGATGACCGTCACGGGGTGGCCGTGCAGGGGATCCGTAGAAAACTGATGGGCAGAGCAAGAAACTGGCTCTTGTCGGCGTCGCTAAAGCCTTACCATTCCTACGTGTATTGGCGGGATGCGGACATTGAGACCTCTCCTCCTACTATTGTCGAGGACCTCATGAAACATGGTCGAGACGTTATCGTGCCGAACGTCTGGAGACCCCTCCCCGAATGGCTGGGAGGAGAGCAACCATATGACTTGAACTCATGGCAAGAGAGTGACCCCGCTCTTGAGCTTGCCAAGACCCTGAACGAGGACGAAGTGATTGTGGAAGGGTATGCGGAGTACCCAACGTGGCGTCCGCACTTAGCATATTTTAGAAGCCCCAATGGGGACCCGAATACTATGATAGATCTGGATGGCATTGGCGGAGTATCAATCTTGGCGAAAGCCAGAACATTCCGTCACGGAGCTAATTTCCCTGGCTTTGCGTTTTTGAACCACGCTGAGACTGAGGGATACGGTAAGATGTGCCGCAGAATGGGTTTCACTGTTAGTGGTCTCGTTCACTATACTGTCTGGCATCTTTATGAGCCAAGCGAGGATGACTTGAAAAAGATCAAGGAGATGGAAGGAAGGACACTTCAGGAGGAGGCCAAGGATGCTGGGGAAGTCGAAGACACCCCAGTCCCACAGAACAAGGGGGTTGGCAGTAGTTGAAGTCAAGCATCGCAGGCACCCACTTCTTTGAAATGAAACAATGTGTAATCATAGTTGTTACAATTGAACTATTACTCTATTATAATGAGTCACCCGCAGGTTATAAATATCGTAGACATTACTACATGCGCGTTGATGCTGCAAATCTTTTTTCAGTTGTGCAGTCTCTTCTCGTAAGAGTGAAGAGAGTGGACGCCTCCCTCCAATTGTGCACTGGGAGTTCTGTACTCGAACCGAATAGAACCATCATTGACCTTCTGTCTGAACTCGTCAATGGACCTGGCACCCATGTCTTGGAGACCGTGCTCCAACCCGGAGGTCAAGTATGGGATGAACTTGGTGATAGAACCACGGTCAACAACGTTACCGCTAACACCCTGAGCAACCAAAACATTATCGGTCTCGGAGAAGTATCGGGAAGTAGCGGCGTTGGCGCTCTTACCGGTTTGCTCCATGGCTTCAATGGAGCCCATTCCACGGTAAGACTTAAGCCTTTGACCATCTCTGTAGAAGTAGTCACCAGGAGACTCAGTGGTACCAGCCAGAAGACCACCCATCATGACGCAAGAGGCACCGAGACCAATGGCTTTGGTGATATGGCCAACGTTTTGAACACCACCATCGGCCATGCATGGGACACCGAATTTTCTGGCGAACTGTGTAACATTGTAAACAGCGGTACCCTGAGGACGACCAACGGCCATAACCTCCTGGGTGATACAGATACTTCCTGAACCCATACCGATTCTGAGACCGTCGGCACCGGCAGCAATCAGACTGGCAGCCTGCTCTCTGGTGACGACATTACCGGCAATAACATCAAGATCGGGGAAAGTCTTCTTGATCCAGCCAATCATCTCAATCTGGAAGATCGAGTTACCCTGGGAAGAATCCAAGATGACAACATCCAAACCAGCGGCTACCAGCTTCTCGAGACGCTGTCTGTCGTCGGGACGGGTACCGATAGCAGCACCACATAGCAGTTGCTTGGAGTCTGCAGACTTGGAAGCAAGAGGATAATTGTGGTTCTTCTTCAAATCGGTTCTGGACAAAAGAGAGACCAGGTTTCCCTCCTTGTCGACAATGGGCAGCTTGCCCTTTTTAGACTTTTGCAAAGTCTCGTTAGCAGAGAGCAAATCAATACCTTGCTGAACAGTGACGAGATCCTTGAGAGGAGTCATGATATCCTTCACAGGAGTCTTGTCGTCGTCGTGAAATTGAATGTCTCTGGAGGTGATAATACCAACCAGCTTGCCAGGAACAGCTCCATTTTCTAGTCAAGTTAGTTTTCTGTCTCTTTGATTGAAACAGCACACGCAGGTTCTCTCTGCCATACCTAAAGAAGGGAGAGCAGTTTCAGTCGAATGTAAAACATTATCCTCAAGACCGAATCCAGTCATTGCAGAAGAACGAAAGTTATTTTGATAGTTTTTGATTCACATCATCAAAATTCAAGCATTGGCATGAGTAGACGCTGCGTGCACAATTCAGGGACCACTGATCCAAAATATAGAAAAACTTACCAGTAATGGGGAAACCGGCAAATCCCAGGGTATCCTTCAGCTGTCGAACAGCTCCAACAGTAAGCTCAGGAGTAATAACAACAGGATCAGAGATGAAGCCGTTCTCATACTTCTTCACCTTTCTGACCATAGCAGCCTGCTCCTCGGCGGTGCAGTTGTGGTGAATGATACCAATACCACCCAACAAAGCCATGTGAATAGCCATATCGGACTCAGTGACAGTATCCATAGGAGAAGAGACCAAGGGCACCTTCAATGAGATTCTCTTGGTGAGCTTGGACTCCAAGCCAACCTCGCTAGAGGGGAAATCGATCTTTCCTGGCAAAATGAGGAAGTCATTGTAGGTCAGACCGCCCCGGATGTTCGAGTCCATAAGAGTATGAACATCGAGTCCATCCAGACTCTTGTAAGTCTTGAGGTGCTCAAGAGCAGTAGCACAGTCTAGAGTAGAGGACATACTTGTTGGTAAGTGGTATACTATTGAAAGGCGACCTTTATCTCTACTCGGAAGTTGTTGAACTCCAAGAAAAAGAAGAGAAAAAAAAAAAAAAAAAAAAAAATCGCGGAAAATATTTTTCACCTTACATTTATTTAGTAAGAAGGTTTTTAGGTAAGCAAATTAGATGAACTTAGTAATCCTGTGAGCAGTGCTCAAATTCCACGCTCCCCCGTGCCGCGTCCGCAGCGCGTCCATTAATTAAGAGACCGAGCTGATTTATCAGATCAGCAATCTCAGAGCTCTACCGAAGGTGCTCATCAGACCCTTTGCTCGTCTACATCATCCTTGATGAGCAGCCGTGAAAAAGAGAGCAGTATAAGTTCACCCTGTTCGGTGTTTACTCTCAGCGAGAGGTTGAGTATAACAAAAGGTCAACAAAGTCGTTAATTAAGGCTAGCTTCATAAATTAAATGCTATCGTCTAAGCTCCGTAGAACGCTTTCTTAAGAGCAGAAGAAGTATCATGGAGCAGCTTCTTACCCTGAGTGAGAACATCATCCATGGCCATGACAGGATGTGGGACTCCAGGGTATATGTGCAGAGTAGTCTCCACGCCGGCTCTCTTCAGCTTCTCGGCATAGACCTCACCCTCAGTACGCAGCACATCGCACTCAGCGACAGCGACGTAAGCTGGTGGCAAACCGACAAAGCTCTCGTCAGGGTAGAACTGCGGGCTGGCCACAGGGTTGGTGTAGTCCTTCTTGTTGGGAAGATAGTGCTCCTTGTACCAGACCATCTTATCGCGGGGAAGTTGTGGGGTATTGTAGAACTCCTTGTATGACAAATGAGTCTCTGCGTCGGCGGTGTTGTCACAGACTGGTACCACCAACAACTGGAACACAATGGGAGCGACCTTGACTCTGGTTTCCTTGGGGATCATATGAGCCAAGACGGCAGCGATGTTACCACCAGCCGACGAGCCACCAATGGCAACTTTATCGCTGTTGATGCCCAGTTTCTCGGCGTTTTCATAGACGTAGAGAAGAGCCTCGTAGGAGTCGTCAATGCAAGCGGGGAACGGGAACTCAGGGGCCAGCCTGTAGTCCACAGAAATGACCACACATTGGCAAAGGTCGGCAATGTGGGTTGCGAAAGAGTTCTCGGTGCCAATGTTACCCAGCACCCATCCACCACCGTGGAACCACACAAAGCAGGGCCAGCCCTCCTTTGGAGCCTCGCCGTTAGGCACGAAGACTCGAGCGGGGACGGCAGTATCAGCCGTGGTGTATTTGCGAGGGATCGCAATGTCATTGATAGACTTCATTGGGACCAATGGGGATTGACCCGGCATCACATTGCCGCCGCTTCTGATAACATCCAGTGGAACCAAGTGGGTATATAGTAAATTGGTCTGGGTGTTGACATGCTTGTTGAAGAATTCCACATACTCAGGGTCGAACCTGCCAATAATAGCAGGATCGATCTGATAGGGGGGCGCGGGAGCGTTTGCAACAGGTGAAGCTTCAACAGTCATTGTTTTTTGGGTGTACGTTTGTAGATGCTATGAGGAAAGGAAAGAGAAAGAGAGAGATTTCCAAGAGCGAAATGGGGACGGAGACTCTCTCCTTTATAAAGACGGGCCGGACCCTAACAAGCTCAGCGGCGATGAAGTAGATTAAAGAGATAGAGATAACGCATTGTGTCCTGCCCCTCGTAGTAACAGTATCACTCTGATCGTCGCTCACAGCTCAGGGGTGGGGAGATGGAAGTCTGGCGGGTTATTTTTCTGCTGAGCGTGTGAACTCCCCACCGGGCTCTTTCGAAGTTTCAGCCGGTGGGGGTGCTCTGCGCGTAAAACTCAGAATTTGTAACAGATCGGTCAAGACTGGTCGAGATTGGTCGAGGTTGGTCGAGGTTGGGTTGGTCGAGATTCGGCGAGATCGGACTGATCGAGCTGATTCTCCCACCGCGCGGCCAGGGCTGAGGGCCTCAGGCTGGATCAAATCCTCGCCCACCATTTCCACATCGGGTCCTCTCTGATAAGCCAGTTAACGGTTAAGAGCGGGACCTAAATAACAGCTAGCCGATTATCGCGCTATATAAGAAAGCTATCTCCCGCCGCACACCAGCTGGCGAAGTTTCACACTTTTCTTCCCTTCAAGGTATACTACATTTACTCTTTCAAGAAGACATCTATAAGGAGATTTCTGACAACAATGGCATACAGACAACCAGTACTCGCTAAGGACGCTCCTGCTCCTATTCCTGTTCTATCCCAGGCGCTCGTTCACAATGGCTTGGTGTACTGCTCCGGCCAGGTCGGCGCTGATCCTAAGACTGGCAAGTTGGTCGAGGGTGATATTCAAGCCAGAGCCAAGCAAGTGTTGGAGAACTTGTCAGCCGTCTTGAAGGAGGCTGGCAGCAGCATTGACGACGTTATCAAGGTCAATGTCTTTTTAGACAACATTGAGAACTTCGCCAAGGTCAACGAGATCTACGGGCAATACTTCTCCAAAGAGCCCAAGCCAACCAGAACCTGCGTCGCAGTTCACCAGCTCCCTCTGCACACCGATGTCGAGATCGAGTGCATCGCTGCTCTCAAGCAATGACTAGGCCACAAGCTCTAAGCCACAAGCTGTAGGGCTAAAAACTAAAAGAATTCATGTAATGAATAAGCAAAGTGCATTTTAGAAATATCTTCTCCGCCGGGTGCTTTTTTGTTTCACGGTCGCTTCATGTAATTATAATAACATGCAGTATACAACTATCAATGAGTCAAATATCTTCTCTAACTACCAACCTCTCCACGTCGCCCAGATGTCTATAACTTTGTCAGAGCCATCGACAATAAAGTACCATGGGTAAGGGTTGGCAGTGATGCAAGAGTGTTGTGGGATGATTCTTAGCCTTTGTCCCAGTGTGGGGAAAGTGGCCTTGTCCGATTTGGGAGCCAGAATTCCATGCTCCTGACTCAGCCTTGCAACATACCAGTCGTTGAGTCCTTCGTTAGTTATTTGACCAAACCCTGGAAACGGCCCCGGCTCACGCGCAAGAGCAATCACACCAGCATTGATAAGAACCTCACCAGGAGCCACAGAGCCTCTTCCATTGTAAAGAGAGGCCACGTCGGCAAGCACACTGCATGCCACGTTCTTCTCAGTGATACAGTTAGTAGCAATTTGCTGAAGGTCACAGAAGGGGTAGTTACCAGCATGGAGCTCCAGTTTCCCACTAAGGTTCTCCAGCTTGGCACTATCGAGAGCATCTGAGGAATGAGCTGTTGGGGTAGATCCAACAGAGATTGTAAGGTCAACCGCTGGATCAAGTGACTTGGCATATGCTGCGGCCTTGTCAGCGGCATCGACCTCCTTGTACAAGAACTCAGTTGCTTCTGTCTTGGTCCCGGAGGCATAGGAGTGACCCGCATGGCAGTAGAAGCCGTACAAAGACACCACGCTCTTCTTTCGCAGTACTAATTTGATCAGCTCTTGAAGTTCTGCCGATTCACTGATCATACCAGCTCTATTGGTGCCCATGTTGACCTTGATAAAGATAGACCATGGGAGAGAACCCTCTGGGCTGAACTTCTCGAGTAGCTCGATCTGACTGGGGTGGTCAATCATGAGTCTGACGCTCTGGACATGCTTCTTGAGTTCAGCCAGCTCTGACAAGCGCGAAGGAACCACAGGCAGGCCGTACAAAACGTCGGTGATCTTGCCAGACTCATAAAAGGGTAGCATCTTCCATGCCTCCATCAAAGTAGAGACAACGACTCTCTGGCATTGCCCGTCGCCCAATTGCAAGTCGACTCCCTCGGTGCACTTGACGGTCTTCACGTGAGCCCTGAAATCAGCCTGGGACTTCTTGGCTCGCTCGAGCATGAGGTCACAGTTGGTCTTAACAATGCCCTTATCAACCACGAACGCTGGCGTTGGAATCTCACTCAGAGATTTGCCAACGTACTCTTTCCTGAGAGCATCCACGTCGAGTTTGGGGTAAAACGAGTAAGGTTGGGCCATTTTGTTGTTCTTCTCTGCTTCTCCGACTAGTAATTGGTAATTTCCCAAGCAATTTATGTCCTTGACTGATATGGCTCTTTCGGCAGTTTTATATGTTCCCAGGCTGGAGGAGACGCAGATCGGTTATCCCACCGACGGTATTCTAACGCGGCTATCCACGCGTAATTATAGGGCCGGTACGACGTTATCAGTGCTTCAGTGCTTCTCGGCTTGAACGCTGTGCGTGCCTGATAGTGGTGTGGGTGTCGTCGATTCTCAAAGCGTCGATCACCAACCGCTCATACTATTTCTCCCCAAGCAGTGGTGGGCTGGTGGGGGCTATGGGAAACTAGCCATATCCCGGTGGGGGTCAGATGTTGTCAGATCAGCCCCTCCTTACGTAACCGGGGCTGGAGATCTCACTAATCACCTGCATCAGATCGATCCCGTCTAGATCTAACGTTAAAGCTCGATCGATCCGCTTAGTCAAAGCAGATAGTTAGCTTGCCCAAACACGTCGCGTGGCGCGTCGAAGCTCTTTGAGAACGTGCGTATTTTTTTGACATCTTTCTCTCTCTACGACTGGAATGCCCGCCACCAGCGCCAGAGTGTCAATGCTAAAGCAACCGTTTGTTTTGGCCGCAAATTTAACTGATGCTCTCGAACAGATATTTAGGTCTCAGAGCTATATATTTTGGCGGCTAAGCCGCGGCTTCAAATATCAAGAGTATCCCAAATCCCGATACAGTTCAGTAATGAATATCAATGATGACTGACAGATGACAAGAAATTCACATAATCAGATGATGTGAAAATTGTGAAAACAATTTTGGTACTGTACTACAGTACTACTACTGTTACAGTACTGTACCACTAGCACAGTGGCACTCAGTGACTGTACTTTTGAATTCAGTAACTTCAGTTAATAGCGCTCCGCGCTGCGCTAGTCAATTGGTCCAATTGGAGTCCAAGTTCCCAAATATTCGGGACCGATGAGCAGCGTATGTGACTCTCATCACAGTATCAGGTACTGTAAGTCCTGAGTAGCCATTGCTAGCCAAGGCTCTCTCAAGTAGTCTTTAGCATGAGATCTCGTCATCTCAAGGGTAATAAGACCTTCATTGCTCCCACGGACCCACGGAACTGGTCGCGTTCACCGAGCCATGCTCGACTCAATTCATTGCTAATAAATTGCTGCTTATACTAGCTAACATGGCAGCTGCCAGCAGAACCAGTTATCACGCGGTCAACCGAGTTGAACCGACGCGTCGCCCTCCTTTCATAATGAACTCCTGAACTACGGACTCCCCCGTCAAATGGAAATCCTTTCCCAATTAGCCCGGGGATTGGCCACGATTCCCGCCTTCATGCAATCCACGTGAGTCTTACTCTGCCGATTTAAATGCGTGTGCACATGATCGAGGCAAGTCCCGATAACTTATTGGAATCAAGGGACCCCGGTTTTTTTTGGGGGGGGGGGGGGGGGGGGGCCCCCCCCCGCGGTGTGGTTTCAAAATGAGGGGGGTGGGGGGGGGGTTTTTTTTGGGGGGGTGTTGTGGTCCGGTTCTTCCCTTCCAAAAGGTGAACCCCCCCTCTGTTTTTTGCCTCCCAAGCGCCCACCCAGATCCCCTGTTTTTG
>JAKTSO010000092.1:0-42500 GCA_030580275.1 Groenewaldozyma sp. yHMH443
CGACGCGCCGTTTATGCTAGCGACATTTTGTCTGGTGAATAAGGAGAGTATGGGGGCAACTAAGGTACTGGGAACTGTTGGGTTTTGTAACGACGAAATATGAGAAAGCTGGATACATTTCAAAATCAAAACAAACTATGGACGTCAACTGACTTTCACATTCCGTACCATTTTTGAAATTTATGCGTGCGTCGCGTCGAAGCTACATTCCAGAGGTGCAATTTATTTTATGATTTACATAATTTTTTGCCGTATTTGGCTGCTCAGCCGCACCTGCCCAAAAAAAATAGCAAAAGTGAGGTCCAAAAATTCGACCCAGAAAAAGCGCAAATCGAATGGGATGGTACGTTATTAGGTAAAGGTAGATCAATAGTAATGAGTGCTTCACTTAATAGTATTCCAATATACTCTGAATAGTGTGGAAAGTTGTCTATGTACTGTCTCAGGATTTAGGGGAAGAAGTCCATCTTTATATAGTAAAGTCTTTGGTGGCAAACAGGTGGCAAATGGTGGCGAATCCCTTATCACTAAGGTCTTCTAGAATGTTCATGTCGGTTTGATGTAACATTTACTCTGTTCGTGACTTTAACCACAATGTTCCAGTAGAGCTAAGTAAGTTAGTCACCTGATCCACGATAAACTAGGTAACTGATCATCTCACTTCCAACACCCGACAAAATTGATTTCGGCGAAATTGGCCGATCTCAGATCAAGGTCCGTGCTCAATTTTACTCGGCCGGCACACCAGCGTTGGCAAGGCTAGCTAGGCGTAAGTCATGAATAGGCTCGGGCCTCGGAGAATAATACCTGGAGGCTCTCTCTTTGTTCTTTTCAGAGTCAATGCAGCGCGAGGCGGAGACAAGACTCTCTTATTAAAGGGTTAGAAAACACCATTGTTACGCGGAGGCTCAGGAGCAGCTCACTAAGTTGAAGACCGTTCAGCCTCAAAAGAGTCAAGAAGAATGTAGCGCATGCACCAGCTTTGATCTACCTCCTAGATAACTCTCGATAATAATCCTTTTGAGCCAGCGCCTACTGATACTGTAGAGCGCCAGTTGATTCGCTAACAAACCTCGGAGCGGTCCGTTTTGCAGAACGTCACGGCTTGTCTGTCAATCATCTAAGCCCCAAGTGCCGAATGGTCAGACAAGAGACTCCAGCGGTGTTACGTTGCAATTCTGAGCCAAAAAGGGAACTGATACTACCGTCGGCGTAGAAGTCACGACCTTGGCATATGATGCACAGCTGCTGTACGGAGTGATCGGGTCGATCTGCCCGGATCCCCAGTGTTACGTTGCAATTCTGAGCCAAAAAGGGAACTGATACTACCGTCGGCGTGGAAGTCACGACCTTGGCCCAATGCACAGCTGCTGTCCGGCGTGATCGGGTCGATCTGCCCAGATCCCCCTCTCGCGCGCCCCTCGCCCAAAGTTTGATCTCGTCAAAAGCGGCGTTTCCTTAGATAAGGCTGATAAGATGTATTTTAACTGTTAAAGCATACCAGATCACAGTGAAAAAAAAAAAAATAAACCAGATTCTTATAAGACTCACAGTGAGTTGAAACTCATTGTATAAAAGGAACTGTCCCCGCCCCAGTTTTTCCAAAGCACATCCCCAGTTCAAAGTTTCAACTTTGTTTTTTCATATTTTCTTATTCATTAAGGTACAGGGCGTGGCTTTAAGGTTATAGAAGCTTTCACTGTCGGACCACCTGCTTTATCATTGGGAATCTTAACAATAACCTTAATTGGTCCCTTCTCTCCCCGCTTTGACGCACACCTTATCTCTTTTAAGGTTCCTACCGGCCGCTGACTGAGGAGGCTTTGGTGCTGGTTTCAGAGCATTTGGCTTCAAATATCATACGTTTGCAAGTTGGAAGGTCTTAAATTTCTCGACAGTGGCATTTTCTTCTTGCTTTTATATCATTGCTCTTTCTACAATACCACAAACACACAAACAAGCAATGTCTGCTGAAGAACCTAGCACGGTACACCCAGGCGTTGAGCCTGAACATGAGGAGCACTCAACTCTTCACAGCCCGCTGGACGAGCCTACTCCTATTCAAAAGGGCGGTTTCCTTGGATCACTGATTAGCTTTCAGCGGAGCCCATGGGCACAAGTTGTCATTATGAGTATCGCAGCCTTTTGCTGCCCAGGAATGTACAATGCGCTCACCGGCATGGGTGGTAGTGGTATTTTGGACCCTAACGTGGCTTCCAATGCCAACGTCGCTTTGCTATCAACAGGTGCTGTTGTGGCTCTTTTCATTGCTGGCCCTGTCTACGACTTGATTGGACCTAATTTGTCACTGCTTATTGGAGGGTGGACTTATGCTCTTTACAGTGGTTCCTTGCTCAACTTCAACCATAACTCAAATGCTGGGTTTGTTATTGCTGCCGGTGCTTTGCTGGGTATTGGCGCAGCCTTCTTCTGGGTCCCCCAGGGTGTCATCATGACTTCTTACGTTCCTGAGAAGATGCGTGGCCGTGCCATCGCTGTCTTTTGGTGCATCTTCAACTTGGGAGGAGCTGTGGGTTCCCTAGCAAGTTTCGGTATCAACTTCCATTCCCCCAAGTCCAACGTCAGTGACTCAACTTATATTGCATACATTGTGATTATGGCCTTTGGCTGGATTCTGGGGTCCACTTGCTTGGTTTCCAGTAAGACCCTATCGAGAGCATATCATGGAGAGCGAGTGAGCAATGTCTCACAAGAGCATCATGAGAAGTTCTCTTTTTCTAAGATGGGCGCTGTGGCTGCTCACTCCTTCAAAACTTTGGCCAACTGGAAGGTACTAGCTTTCTTGCCCATGTTCTTCAACGCTAATGTTTTCTACTCTTATCAACAGAACTCCGTTAACGGAGCCACTTTTGATATCAGGAGCAGGTCGTTGAACTCTGCTCTTTACTGGATGGCCCAGATGGTCGGCGGGTTTGTTATTGGTGGTTTGCTGGATATCAAATTCATGGCTAGACACAAGAGGGCTATTATGGGATGGGCTGTCTTATTTGTTTACGGCATGGTTGTTTGGGGCGGTGGCTACAAGTTCCAAAAGTGGAACACCGACCGTGAGAAGCTAGACCCCAATGGCACGCTCGACTACACCGACTCGGCAGCAGTTGGCCCTATCTTCTTGTACATCTTCTACGGTGCTTATGATGCATTCTGGCAAGGGTTCTGCTACTGGGTTATCGGAACCAAGTCCAACTCGCCTGCCACTAATGCTATCCTGGTAGGCTCCTACAAGTGCATGCAGTCTGTGGGCGGAGCAATGGCATGGAGAGTCAACGCTACTGGCGTGCCGGTCATGAACCAGTTGGCTATGAACTGGGGGCTAACCTGCGGTACCTTGGTCATTGCCCTTCCAGCTGTCTTTTATATCACGGACACTAATGAGGTCGAGCATGATAGCATTGAGGCAGTGGATGCTAAGCCTTCTCAAGATGATATCAAGAGCAAGGCTTGAAATCTCTAACTAGGAGAGATATTTTTTGATATTATGTAGTTTTATTTTGATGCTCCTTTGTAGTTAAGAGTTAATAGTTTTGGTAACGAAACATATTCAGTTTTGGCTGACATCTTTCCCACGTTATACGGCAATGGCATCCGGGGCAACTACATTACCAGGTTGGTACAAGTTGTGCAACGGGTCGAGGGAGAGCACGTGGTTTGAGGCACCGTAAAAAAAGAATTACGTAATAGCACCCTGCAGATTGGAACTTTTCAAATTTAGATTATTTTTTTTTTTTCTGATATTTTAATAGTTAGGACCAATCTCACAATGTCGGACGAGAAAAGGTCCCGAGGAAGAAGGGCTGAAGAGTCCAAGCGGAAGAAGGAGAAGAAACAAAAGAGAGATGAGACTTATGACAACAACCTAGTCGAAGATGAGGCAGGGCCAGATGACAATGGGGCAACGACATTCTTCGGTCTGATAGATAACCAGGAGCTCGAGTTTTTCTTGCAGGCAGAAAAGGAGCTTACAGGGGATGCGTTCAGCAGCCCGGAGGAGCGCGAGGGGTTTGTGAGTAGTGTACTTGCTGAAGCCAGTGGTCAAGAGCTGAAGCTGGCATCTAGCAGTATCACTTCCAAGCTTATTGAGCGGCTGATCCAGTTATGCAACAAGGACCAGCTTGCTTCATTATTTAAGGCCTTTGATGGCCATTTCGTGGTCCTGTCCAAGAATAAGTTCTCGTCGCATTGCGTGGAAGCGCTTTTGGTCAGAAGTACCAGCGTTGTAGAACAGGAGCTGCTATCTCCTCCAGAAATCTCGTCGGAGGGGGAGTTTGTCACTATTGAGCAGCTTTTTTTGATTACCGCCAATGAGCTTATGCAAGAGGCTGCCCAACTACGCACAGATGTATACGGTTCACATGTATTGAGGGTCCTGCTGCTCATTCTCACAGGATCCAAAATACCCTTGACTTCTGTCAACTCGTCAATCAGAAGTAAGAGATCAAAAATCACAAGGAAAGTCACCTCGCTCAAGGATTTCACCGAAGCAGAACGAGAATTTCACATCCCACCGTCATTCCGGGACTTGGGAAATGAATTAATGACATCGCTTGTCAAGGACTTGGACTCGGTAGCTGCCAAGGAACTGGCAATGGACAAACTTGCATCTCCGCTCATGGCACTAGTCGTCAAGGCGGAAAACTTACGAAAAAAGACGGACCCCCACCCGTTGACAGAGCTCTTGTTTGATGAAACCGAGCTGGAAGTGGTGTTTGTGGGTGATTTGCTGTCAGAGGCTATTGGGACGCATTTCTTGGAGGACATTATCGAAAATATGCCTGCCAAGCTTCTTAACAGGATTTACGGTACCTATGTCGAAAAGCAGATTGCGGAGCTTGCTCTCAAGGAATATGGCAACTATGTTGTCCAGGCTTTCCTAAGACGACTGAAGCCTCGTGAGACAAAGGCCGCTATTGACAAGCTAATGCCGGTGATTCAAGATTTGACAGTTGCTAACCTTGCAATGGTTAGAGCGATCGTGTCTGCATCAACACAATGCAAGTACAAGACTCAGGATATTTTCGATGCAATGGTTACAAAGTACAACCTTGACTCGCGAGGGTCAGGGTTCTTAGAAAAAATTTCCCAGCTAGATGGATCAACGCTGGGTAATACCCGTGATGAAGACTGGCCAACTACCGACGAAATGCATAGATCGCTACTGCTTCAAGCTTTAGTCGAGCTATCGCCAAAATTCCTGAGCTTCGCAATCGAGGGGTTGATTGAGCTGGATGATACCAAACTTATACAGCTAGCTACCCATTCAGTCTTTTCGCATATCTTGGAGTCTTGTCTTACTCCTAAAGTCGAGATCGTACAAAGGAGAAGACTTCTCAACAAACTGAATGGTCATTTTGTCGAGCTGGCATGTAACGTTTACGGGTCGCACCAGGTCGACAAGCTGTGGCAATTCACGTACAAGCTGAAATTTTTCAGAGAGAAAGTTGCTGAAAGCTTGGCCAAAGATGAGGAAAAAGTCAAGACGTCAATTTATGGCAGAATCGTCTGGAAAAACTGGTCAATGGACCAATACATTCGAAAACGTCATGTCTGGTGGGTTGTGGTCAAGGATGAGGAAGACAAAATCGCGGAATCCCTTCATGACACTAGAGCTTCCATCGATTCAAAGCAGAATAAAAAACCCAAGCAAGTTGGTACTTCGGCAAACGCTGTTATGCCCAACGGCTCAAACAGGCTCAAAATGACAAATCAGAGACCTCATGTGAACAAGAAGCCTTACAGCAGGTAAGTCATTAGACTGTAATCTATATATTTTATTGTATCATTAGCATTCATCTTTTCTTCCTGGGCTCTACCAAGCTCCCGGTGTTCTCCTAGTGCGCAAGCCCAGGAATCTTGCAAGACTATCGTATCCATTATATGCCTCCTCTTCTGAGGTATCCTCTTTCTCTTGTTGGCCTTGAGGGATCCCTAGATCATCTGCTGAAAGGCCAACTTTATCCAGTATCTGATTCATTTCGTCTTCATCTGGCGGTAGCAGTTCATAGTATTTCAGCCATCCAGTCACCTGCGTTGGAGCCAGGTCTTTGAACTCACCCAAAGATTGAGGAAACGTACCCTCGGGTGGGTAATCCCCATCTCTTCCCGGTAGCGGTGCAATGCCGTCACTGTCTGAAGATACAAACGCGTTCGCCGTGCGCCTTATAGACTTTTCTTCTAAGATATCAAGCTGTTCCTGAAGCTCTGACGTTAAATCCACGATATCTTGAGCGCTAATGTACTCATCTTCCGGTTGTTGTCGCGCGGTTTGCTGTTGCTCGTCAGGTTGCTGCTGTGCTTTGGAAGATTCCCCATTGCCATTAGATGCCGTATTTAGGCCCTTGAACGCGGTCTTCTGTTGATCTATCTGAATCGTAAGCAGCTGCTTCCCCGTGTCCAAGAGTGCTGCCTGGTGTTTCCGGACCTGAGCCTCCAATCTGGCGATCTCAGCCTTGAGAGACTCTAGTGTTATTTCACCAGACATGATTCTCAACTTTTTGATTACAGGTCGCCCTTTCTCCAGCTAGCTGTACAGTATCCAGGGTTGAATCAATGCGGGAAAAAGTCTGGCTGAAGCAGGTCAGTCGTGTTGGCCTCTGATCCAGCTCAATACCAAGTTATCTGGTGCAAGTAACGTTACGTACGTTATACGGTACCACAGCACGCATGCAGTGTGTACCAACACTGTTTAAACAGAGCACAAGACTCAGCGGTGCTGGCCAAATGGACCCAAGTTCACAAAGCACGTGACGTTCAGACTAAATTGATCGATCGAGTCGGCAGAGCAGGTACTGGCACGTGCTCTTCATCGCCAACGCAATGCAGGTGCTCCCAAGTCCGTAACGTTACAGTCGTGGTATACGTGAAAACCCAACTTTGTGCACGGTAAATCCACAGGCTCACATTAACTTTCCTATAAAATGGTTTAATTTTGAATTGAGAGTATTTAGGGTTGGACTATGTTGCTATGAAACACAGGAATACTGAAGCTTAGTAAGAACCTTAGTTGAAAAGACTGGAGTACGCCTTCCCTACGTGTTCTGATATATCACTGGTCAAAACAGCTCTTCCCTTATCCTCATATGCAAGCTTGGAGGCTGTCCTTGTCACGGCAGAGGCTCCTGCTGCAGCAAGAAGCTGGGTCTCCTCCTCGGAGAAATTGTCCGTGGGGTGATCCCACAGCCCGTTCTTGTACGCTTCAGCCCAAGCCAAAAAAGTCGAAAGAGTGCCTGATAGGGTATCACCCTGTCCACTTACTCGTTTTAGCCCACCTTCAATATCTAGGTGGATCACATCAGTTCCATTAGATATAACATCCTCTGAGCCCTTTTGCAAAACTGTGCATTTCAGAGCCTGAGCCAGCTCTTTGGAAGTTTTGATCCCTGAATCCTCACCACCTACAGCTTTGGCTAGCCTACGAAACTCGACCACGTTGGGCGTGACAATAGCTTTGCGGTACCCTTTGACTAGATCTATGTTTTGCTGCAACAAAAACAGCGCATCTGCGTCTAGGACAATAGGGATCTCGCGGCCCTTTGCCTTTGTGATTATTTTTTCGGTCAAGTCGAGCAGCACTGAGTCTCTACCAAGACCGGGGCCAACTACAAGCACGTGTATTCTTTCCAAAATCTGGCTTACTTTTTCAACCACTGACTCAGGAGATTCGTCCTGTCGCTTGGAATTTTTGTCATAGAGATACGGATGTACCATCAAGTTTGGTGAGTATGTTTTGATGATTTGACCGGCATTACGCTCGCATATCACATGAGACATGTCAGCACCCACAAGCGTAGCGGCAATTGCCGCAAAGTATGGAGCGCCAGTGTAGCTGTAAGAGTTAGTTTGTTGGTTTAGTTTTATTTCGACGAGACTTACTCTTCGCACCCTCCAAGAACCGCTATCCTTCCAGCTAGCCATGTTAGTATACCGTATACTTTACAAAGAGCGAAACGTCAAAACGAGTTTGAAAGAAGCACCTACCTTGACCTTTGTGAAAGCTGGGGAGCAATGGGGGAACGATTTTGCGCACACTGGCAAGCAATTCGTTATTCCACTTTCCACTCAATTTTGCCATTTTTGCAGTGGAACTGGCTTCTTGTTTACCTAAATCCCTGACCTTTCTAAAATTGGGTGAAGAAGTTGTTGTTCAATGAATAAGTTTGTCGGATGTTATTGTTCTGGGGTTATTGCTCTGCAGAGCAATTCAGGTTATGTGACGGCAATGGCCCGGCAATATATTAGCTAGGCACAGTGCCGTAGAACAGAAAAGTCACGGGACGACCTGAGAAGTTAGCTAGCTAAGTCCAAGCTATAGCCTAGGCTCATGTACCAATTTCTCACGTGACACATGGAGAGCCGGGTACCGCGTTATGACATAATGCTGATTTGAGCCTCAAGTCACAGGACTGGGTGGCCACGAACAGTTTTTGACAAAAGCTCATAGCCTTGCAAAGGCACAATGTTCCCTCAACGCTGTTACCAGTGACCAATAGGCAAAGCTTCTGATCCAGTTCCTATAACGTCGAACTAAGTGCCAGCAAAAGTCGTTCGGCAATGCAAAACTGGCGGAATTGGCCCGACGGAATTGCGAATCTCTGGGCTGGGCCGTGCTTGAGCTTGATCCGTAAGCCGGAAGTCGGTAGACCAAAGATCGAGGACTCTCGGATCATTTCTCGGGAAGTAGCTACTGGGATCTCTTGCTCGCTACGAGTCTATACGAGCTGATTACCAATGCTCCATGCTCAATGCTGCACCACAGTAACCTGTAAGGTGTAGCTATCTGCCTTATTGTATTGCTGTTATCATTCAGCCGTATCAGCTATCAGCGTCTGCGCAGCCTTGCAAGCCTGCTGAAAATGTGGGCATTGGGCAATTGAGGCTCTGCGCAGGACCTAAATCCCTGATTGGCCAATGATCGTTGAGCGGAGCAATTACGTACTGGCGCCCGTGGAATTACGTAGTTTCTCCCTTGTTGGCCCGCCAATTTCTCCGGGTCTCCGCCTAGTAAACTAATCAGCTGGAAGTGGAAGTTACCCTGAGCTTAGCTAACATTTACTAGGGACTCGTCTGTGAAAACTATGGATTTCCCCAAACTCTGTGCCTGTTACCAGTAGTTTAGCCAGTGTTAATAGTTGGCTCAGTTTAGTGGTGGAATTGCTTGATCACGTCGTCGGGGCCGATTGATTGCTAATAGAATTGGTAATTGGTGTGGGCGGGCATTGGCCAACCGCAAATCGCCATTTAAGCTCTCCTCACTCCGTATATTGCCTCTTCCCGCAAGCTTGCATTGTTCGGTTCTCAACTTCCTTATTTTGCCCTTGATTTCTGATAAATTGTCCAATTCCTTGGTCTGCAACAGGATAGATTCAGTCTTATTTCGAGACCAGTTATTCTACTCAATTGGAGCGTTCTATCGGTACAAAGAATATTTGTTGGAGATTATTACAACCCCAAAATCAAAAAATGTTTAGAACTGGTGCTGTCACTTGCCTAAGGGCTTCCCGAGCCCGGTCATTGGTCCAGGTAAGTTCTATGTTATTTGTTTCTCTGAGGTGGAAAAAATTGGAATGAATAAAAGCTAACGTAGAAAGGCTAGAGGAATCTCTACCATGCAGTCCAAGGCCAATGCCAACTGGGCCAACACTGCCGTTGCCGGCTCGCTTCTCGCCGCTGCTGGTGCGCTGTACTATAGCACCGTCAACAACGGAAGGGTCCATGCCGAGCCCAAGAAGGAGAAGAAGGCTCTCACTGGCGGAGACGAGTGGGTCGAGTTCAAGATTGCCGATATCAGAGATGATACTCATGATGTCAAGACTTTTGTCTTTGAATTGCCCGAGAAGGATCAAGTTCTGGGGTTGGAGACTGCCTCTTGCGTCTTGACCAAGTTCCTTAACAGCAACGGCAAGAACGTTATCCGACCTTACACCCCTACCTCTTCTACCAAGACCGCTGGTCACTTCGACTTGGTGGTTAAGAAGTATGAGAAGGGTCTTATGAGCAAGCACTTGCACAGCCTCAAGGTTGGCGATACTGTTAGCTTCAAGGGTCCCATCCTCAAGTACAAGTGGGAGGCTAACAAGCACGATAGCATTGGGCTTATCGGTGGTGGTAGTGGTGTCACTCCTCTTTACCAATTGGTCCAGGAGATTGCTAGCAATCCCAAGGATCTTACCAAGGTTATTGTCTTCTTGGGCAACAAGTCCAAGGATGATCTTCTTTTGCAGAAGGAGCTAGACTGGTTGGTTTCTAAGAAGCCAGACCAAATCACTATCCACTACTTCTTGGACGAGGCTTACCCCGGGTTCAAGGGCCAGCAAGGATTTATCACCAAGGACTACCTCTCCCGATACATGTTCAAGCCTGACGCAGGTAACGTCCACGTCTTTGTGTGCGGACCACCCGGTCTTTACGAGGCCATGTCTGGTAACAAGGCCTCTCCTTCTGACCAGGGTGAGCTTACTGGAGCTTTGAAGGATCTCGGGTTCACTAAGGACCAAGTGTTTAAGTTTTAAGCGGTCACCTCTGGCCTGATTTGTAGCTAGAATAGTTGCAGTAGTGAATAATCTTTTGAACTTCTTGAGTTCTTTCGAGGAACGTCGTCAGCACTTGGCTTTTTTTACCGTTCTGTAAAAGTCTGGTATAGGGCTTGTGCAAATTATGATCAATGCCGATCTCACCTTCACTGTAAATATTAGGTCCAATACTGGGGTCGATCTCTCGGATAACCTCCACGGGAAACAATTTTTATGGAGCGCACAATCAAGGTCGCCTTCGAGGGATGCGGTCATGGCGATCTTGATGCTATCTACAATGCCATTGAGCAACGTGGTACTGCTGTAGACTTGGTACTAATAGGTGGAGACTTTCAGGCGGTGAGAAAAGCCGCTGATTTGGAGTCAATGAGCGTACCGCTCAAGTACAGAGAGATGAAAGATTTCCACTTGTACTTCAGCGGCGAAAAGAAAGCTCCATACCTCACTATTTTCATTGGAGGCAACCATGAAGCATCCAATCATCTCCAGGAGCTATACTACGGTGGATGGGTAGCTCCCAATATTTACTACTTGGGAGCAGCTGGGGTGGTGAACTTCAGGGGGCTACGCATTGGCGGCTTGTCTGGTATTTACAAGGGCCATCATTACCTTTATAACCATTACGAGAAATGTCCTTATAACCAACAAGATGTTCGGTCAGTCTATCACGTCAGGCAATTTGATGTTGAAAAATTAAGACTGTTGAAGGGTTCCAAGCTGGATATCATGATGAGCCATGACTGGCCCTCAAGAGTCTATCAGCATGGAGATTCAGAGCTTCTACTGAAGAAAAAGCCATTTTTTGCGCCAGACATAAAAAGAGGTGAGCTGGGCTCTCCTCCAGCTATGGATCTTCTGGAGACGGTGAAACCCACCCAGTGGCTTAGTGCCCATTTACATGTACGATTTGAAGCCGTTGTGGATCATAACCGCATAAATGAGAGCGCCTCTGTGAAAAATCCCGATGAAATTGATTTGGATCTTTCTGATAGCGAGGATGGCGGAGAACCCTCGAAACCTGCGGATCTTTCAGTGACAAGATTCTTAGCTCTGGACAAATGTCTTCCTAAGAGAAGGTTTTTGGAAATCTTGTCTTTCCCAGTCGTGACGTCTTCCAAGCGAACTTACCGTGAGTCCGAGCTGGAAGAAGATAATGGTAACGCACTCAAATACGATGCAGACTGGCTGGCAGTCACACGGTGCAGTAATGCTGACTTGCAATGGGGACCACCAGCAATAAGGGCAGACTTGTCTACTAAAGTAACCCAGTGGGACCTTGCAATGGGAAAAGAGTGGGTCAACTCCAACATCTCTGACCTTGAAATACCCCTAAACTTTGGTCAGAACCAGACCCAAGCCTTTTGTGACCTGCTACAAATAGAAAACAAAATCAGTGCATAATGTTAATGGTTATATGTATATAAAAGGCACTAGTAGACACGCTTCCCTGGAGGAACGGTCTTACAATCGCTCTCATCCAAGGTCTTGGAAATGACATCTCTATACTTGAGCTCGACACCGTCCCCGGCGTTCTTCTGCCAAGATAGAGTGTGCTTCATCCAGTTCTCGTCGTCTCTCTCTGGGAAATCCTCACGGGCATGAGCACCTCTTGACTCCTTTCGGGCAGCAGCAGAGTATGCGGTCTGGACAGCGCAAGTCAACAGGTTCTGCAATTCAAGGCTCTCCACCAGGTCTGAGTTCCAGATCATGGATCGGTCCGTGGTACCAATATCAGACAGCATCTTGTCAACCTCCGAGATACCCTTGCATCCCTCATCGAGCGATTCTTGCATCCTGAACACGGAGACATCACGCTGCATAACTCGTTGCATGGCTAACCTAATCTCGGCAGTGGACTTGGGTCCAGTAGCTGTTCGCACAGCGTCAAGGTTGGCAATAGACTCCTTACCAATATCAGCAGCGGAGGGCTTAAGCGGGGTACCGGGAGTGAGCTGCTCTGCGATAGTGTGAGCAACAGCTCGGCCAAACACCACAAGATCCAACAACGAGTTAGCACCCAATCGGTTAGCACCGTGCACTGACACACATGCGGCCTCACCACAAGCATAAAGACCGGGGACAATCTTATCCTCGCCCTTCTCGTCAACAGTCAGAACCTCTCCGGTCCACTTGGTGGGGATACCACCCATGTTGTAATGGACGGTGGGCAAAACAGGGATAGGCTCCTTGGTGACATCTACACCAGCGAAAATCGAAGCGGTCTCGGAAATACCGGGGAGACGCTCATGCAGAACCTCGGCGGGCAAGTGGGAGAGTTGCAACAACAAGTGGTCGCCCTCGGGGCCAACACCTCTGCCCTCTCTGATCTCCATGGTCATTGATCGACTGACAACATCTCTAGAAGCAAGATCCTTGGCAGTAGGGGCATATCGCTCCATGAATCGCTCACCATTCTTGTTCAGCAAAAAGCCACCCTCTCCTCTGGAGCCCTCAGTAATCAAGCAGCCAGAGCCGTAAATACCAGTAGGGTGGAACTGAACGAACTCCAAGTCCTGAAGGGGCAAACCAGCCCGTGAAACCATGGCGTTACCATCACCAGTACAGGTATGTGCAGAGGTACATGAGAAGTAGGCACGTCCATATCCACCAGTAGCCAGCACAGTCTTCTGAGCGAAAAATCTGTGCAAAGTACCGTCCTCCTCGCTGTAAGCAACAACACCACGGCACTCGCCATCCTCCATCATCAGATCCATGGCGAAATACTCGATAAAGTAGTTACAGTTGTGTCGCAGAGACTGGCCGTACAAAGTGTGCAGCAAAGCATGGCCAGTTCGGTCGGCAACAGCACAAGTTCTGTAAGCCTGGCCGCCCTTACCGTAGTCCTTGGACTGACCACCAAATGCACGCTGGTAGATACGGCCCTCCTGGGTTCTAGAAAATGGAACACCGTAGTGCTCCAACTCAATGATGGACTGTGGGGCTTCTTTGGTCATGTAATGAATAGCGTCCTGGTCACCCAGCCAGTCGGATCCCTTCACGGTATCGTACATGTGCCAGTGCCAGTCATCCTTATGCATGTTACCCAATGCAGCATTGATACCACCCTGGGCAGCCACAGTGTGTGATCTGGTGGGGAACAGCTTCGAGATACAAGCAGTGTTGAACCCAGCCTCTGCAAGACCAAAAGCAGCTCGCAAACCAGCACCGCCAGCACCAACAACCACACAGTCGTACTCATGGTCAATGACCGGGTACTTGTGCGTCATGTGGGATGGAGCTTCTTTGCCATTCAGTTTCTGTTTGTTAGATTTTTCTGTAGAGATCCCATTAGTTCTGAACTCAAACTTACCTCTGAAATAACCTGAGCCGCATAGCGGGACGTGTGGAAGAGCCTACCGGCTTGGTTCCTCTTCTAGTTTCAGTTAGTTTTAGTCTTTCACAGCTTAAGCTATAAAAAAACTTACAAGAAGAGAAGACTTCTTCAGAGATGCCAGCATGATGTTCTCTCAACCTTCACTGCTCGTGACAAAAAACCTGCCGTCAGGCGTGTTTTCTTCTTTGAATGCCAGAGAAAATTCGCAACCCCTGTTGACCAAGACTAACAACCGCGGAACACTTGCCTATATTGACGAATGATTCGCTGTTCTGTGGAAAGCCCTGTGTCGTTGCAACAAGACGTGTGCCGGTTATGCAGAAAAAATAGTCAGGTTGGAATTTAGGTCCTAGTCTGTTTAATAGTACAAATTGCCTAGGTCCACTAGCTGGGTGATTTGTGACGGCAGTTTTGTTAACTCCACTGCCAGTCCGGGGAGTCGGCTACCGATCTGAGCGCGCATGAGCCAATCAGCGCCCGCCTATTATCATCTGGCTAACGTTAGTCTAGAGGTATTCGCGTTAGCTCGGTTCAAGATCTGTCCTGCACGTGATTTGTAGCACGTGACTCAACTATCACGTGAACATCATCTGGATGGATGCCCGGCTAAAAGATAAATTTATGCAGGGTGCGGAGGCTTGAGCTGTGAAACTTTTCAGTCAAAGGCAGTAGACATAACTCCCTAAGAGGACATGTTTGTCCTGACAAAAATCACAGATTTCATACGGATAGAGCCGTCGAACTTCCTACGGCCGACGCCTGAAGCATTGGAAGAGGAAATCAACAGGAAATATTCGCGGAAAGTCATACACAATGCCGGGCTCTGCGTGTGTTTGTATGACATTGAGTCCTACAAGGATGGGTTGCTGAAACATGGAGATGGTGCTATATTCGTTGAAAGTATGTTCGTTTTCTTTGATCTGTTGAAGCTGTCTGCTAACAAAATAGCTGTATTCCGGCTTATAATGTTCCGGCCATTTGTGGGAGAGATTTTGGTAGGATGGGTTTCATCATGCACAGAGGAGGGTCTAAACAGTAAGCTTCTGTCTACTTTGAGACTATTTCTACAGCTGCTAACAAACAGTCAAAATGGACTTCTTTGACGACATTCATATACCAAAATCGTTACTATTCGACACGTGCAAGTTCGTTCCACGGGAACAAGCATGGTTCTGGGAAGGCTATAACCTGTACATTGATGCAAATGAAAAGATTCGGTTCCGAGTTGAACAGGAAATATTCACACAGCAGCAGCCAAGGAAACCAGATCAAACAGAGGAAGAGGCTATGCAATTTCAAGCACACCAGGTGTCCCCTTATACCATTGTAGGATCATGCCAAGTTGATGGTATGGGCCTAGTCTCCTGGTGGCAGTAACCCCAGCAATCTATAGAAATGACGACACGAACACAAAATATTATCATACCCTTATAGGTATAAACTAATTATACTGCATATACTGAGACGTGCTGCTAAATTTGAGGTTCCCCTTGACGACCTTCTCAACAGCAGCCAGGAAATCCTTCTCGGTAGCCACCTTTCGTCGGGCCCTGATAGCGAACATGCCTGCTTCAGTGCACACCGACCTCAATTCGGCTCCGGTGGTATTAGGGCAAAGTCTCGAGATTAGTTCCCACCGAATGTCTCTATCGACCGACATGCTCTTGGAGTGAATCCTGAAAATATTTGCCCTGCCCTCGACATCAGGTAAGCTGAACTCAACTTTTCGGTCGATACGTCCTGGTCTTAGTAGAGCAGGGTCCAGAGTGTTGGGTCTATTGGTAGCAAACATGACCTTGATATTACCACGAGGGTCAAACCCATCCAACTGTGTAATAAGCTCCAACATTGTTCTCTGTACTTCATTGTCTCCGCCAGCTCCGTCATCAAATCTTGCTCCTCCAATAGCATCAACCTCATCGAAAAAGATAATGCACGCCTTCTTGGTTCGAGCCATCTCGAACAACTCTCTAACCATTCGGGCACCCTCTCCCACGTACTTTTGGACTAGCTCGCTTCCAATAACACGGATAAATGTAGCATCAGTACGATTAGCAACCGCTCGAGCACTCAAAGTCTTACCGGTACCGGGAGGACCATAGAGTAGAATACCCTTAGGAGGGTCAATACCCAGGTTGACAAATCGTTCTGGAGATAGCAACGGCAGTTCCACAACCTCTCGAAGCTTCTCAATCTGTTCCTTGCATCCACCCACATCGCCGTACGTGACATCAGGTTTTTCTTCCACGGTCATCATTGTGACTGAAGGGTCGATCCGTGGAGGTAGCGGAAGCATAATCTCATATTTGGTTCGCTCAACTCCAACTCTCATGCCTTCCTCGATATCGGTTGGACTCACTCGCTCGCCTAAATTGACCACGAACTTGGCAATCTGCTTGACATTGATCACGTATTGACTCTTCTGTTGACCCGGCTCTTGGATAATCTTAGTGCACCTTGCAACCTGTAGCGGCTGCTCTTGTGACATGGTCTGCTTATCTGCCATGATATCCCATAGATGAGGTGGCGCAAGGCCCGTGTCAGACTCCTTGATCCCGACCTTATCATTGATACGTGTTTGAAGATCCTTTATATCTTTATCAATCTTCTTCAATGCATTGCCATACGGTGCGATTCCCTGTATTGGTTAGATTGTGCTTTGCAGCTCGGAACAGATAGAGCGAGCCTAGGGCCACATTTAACTTGAGAACTTACGTATGTCTTGAGAACCTGGATATCACCCTCAGATAGAGGAATGATCTCTTTGCCGTCATCCTCCTTTTCGTCTACAGGTGCCCTGTACTTCTCCCAGTCTGCTTTTGGTGGCATCTTTGTGGCGTAATAGATGGAAGGTTAGTGTTGACAGTTAGCTAAAGCTGTTTGTCCTTCTTAGGGAGAGAGATTCACTCAACACGTTAGTGGCACTAGATTCTCGATCTTGATTTCTAAGGCCATCCAAGCTTATTGGAACCTCCACTTTAGAATTACGTAAATTATATGGAGAAGAAACGGCTCGTGATTTGAGTACTGCCTCTATAAGGCCAAATGCTTTGGAGCTGTCTATTGAATAAATAAGAATATAAGGCTGAGTTTCCTGCTAGAGCTTTTGCAAATACCCTTGCTGTATCAGTCTCTGTACGTCTGCCTGTCGTACAAAGAATTGGCTGTCCTTTGTCAGATTGAATACCCTAAATTGTGAGTTAGAATCTTCGTGAGTGCACGCGACGCGAAAATCAAAAACTTACCCGTACTCGGTTTGCACTTCCCCCGCGTCCTTCAGCACTCGTACGTCTATGAACAAATCCCTCGGTGGTTCCATTGACCCTGTGAGATCGACCTCTGTCCATAAGCCCTTGTAGTCGACCAACAGTTCAGCGTATTTTCGTTGGAAATCCTGCTCGTGCGGGCTGAGATTATATACAACGTCCTTATCTAACAAATCCTCGTCCACCCAAGTCATGTCTATGATCCGTGACGCGCGGAGGTTCTGGTATGCTAACAGGCACCGTTTGTTTCTTCGCATGCATAAATGCTGGACGAAAAGAGCGCAGGTGCCCGTTCGGTCCTGAGTGGCCGAGATCTGACTGTTCTCGTCGAGCGTGGCTTTCAGATCTTCCACGTCGCGATTCAGCTCACGTATCTCTCGTGTTACGCCACGTACAATCTCTTCTTGGTACAGAGGGACCGTGTCAAGATTGGAAGTCCTTTTGGCATCCTGTATCAGCTTAGCAGCCAGGTCGCCATACATTGTGCTGATGTCCCCTAGAGATTGACAAGAGGATATATCTACGCGTCAGATATGCTGAACCTCTTAAGCGGTTAAAACCTATCAGATAACGATCGCCGTTTAAAATACCAACAACAACTTTGCGGGTAAAGTTCGGGTCGTAAGTACCCATACGCAATGAGTCCAGATGGCTGGTGCAAGCCCGGCGAATGAACCGAACATTGACATGTCATAAAGCTTTGGGGGCCATTAGTATACGTCGGTCTATTTGTGCCCCTTCACAGTAGTCACGTGCGGATATCAGGCTTCTCAGCTTCGCTTATAAGTTACGTAAGAAATTTCTTTAATCTTGGTACAAAAGCTGCAGATCTTAAAGCTTAGGGTCCCATGAAAAATTTCCGGATTGTCACAAAATTGATAGACAAATTTATTTATCTCGACCGAAGGGCTCAGCTAGCAAGAGCTTTACCAAATCTCCCTTCTTATATTTATCTGTATTTATAATGCCGAGCTTGGCGGACCAGCTGTCAGAGCTAGCACAGCCTAAACCTGTGGGTATGTCAACCGTGATATCTCTGAAACCTACCGTCCGGGGGACTGAAGCAAAAAAGGAGGATGCTAACATGGCTTTAGATTTTGATCCCGAGAACCTGGAGAATGACTCGGATGGCGGTGATACTGAGGTTGATCAGCGTGCACGGGAACACTATGTTGCTGTTGGGTAAGTGTACAAAAGCTATCGCGCAGAAAGGTACAAATGAGTTGAGACTAACTAGAGACAGAAAGAGTAAATTGAGAGATGATGGTGTTAAGATGGATGGGTCCAAGTACGGTGGATCAAGGATTTCACGAGATGACTTGTATAGCAATGGGTCTTCCAAAGGTGCTGTGTCTGGCAGTGAAGAGGAAGAGGAAGAGGACGAGGAAGATAGCTTGAGTGACGAGGAAGCAGAGGAGGATCGAAGCGACGAGGAGAGCGATGAAGGCGAAGATGAGGATGGCTTCGCAGGTCTGGAGTCCGAGGACTCGGAAGGAGAAGGCTCAGAAGACGAAGACTCAGATCAAGAGTCAGAAGAGGGCGAGCAACCAAAAGCTCAGCAGGAAATCAGCAGTGATAAACGAGACCAGATCAGGTCAATACTATCGGCTGAAAAGAAGCAAACGTCCCAACACCAAATGTCTTCAATGAAAGAAGATGCACTCAAGGGTGAAGCTGTATATAACCAGATGAACTTCTTTGAACGGTTACTTGACGTGAGAATCACGTTGCAACAGGGCCTGAACTCGTCGAATATCCTGCCCCTGGACAGCAGTGCATTTGATCATAGGGAAGAATCGCGAGACTCTGCCCTTAGTACTTTGGAGTCTTTGCTTGACACTATAACCGGGCTCCGAGTCAAGCTCATGACCAAGGACCATGCCATGGACGAAAGGTTTGCTAAAAGCAATTTCAACTCAAAAAATAACAAGAAAAAACGATCCTTCGAGTCATACTCCAGAGACTGCAAGAAGCTGGACGAAAAGCTGGCTGATTACCGAGATGGTGTTCTCGCAAAATGGTCAAAGAAGGTCCAGGCGTCGTCAGGTGCCTCAGCATTGCAAGCCAAAAAATTCAAGTCGTTGAATCAAACGTCGGCAATACAAGTCAAGTCGACTTTGGCCGACATGGAACGGCTAGTGAAAAGAACAAGGCTCAATAGGAACAATTACAAGCTGCTGTCCAACGAAGAGGAATCCTCCTCTGAGGAACCAACAAAGCAGAGGGAGACTCAAGAAGATGAAAACATTTTTGACGACGGTGACTTTTACAGGCTTTTGCTACGAGAGTTTGTGGATCGTAAAATGGCCGACTCTAACTCTCAGGGTGGTGAGATCAAATGGACAGCATCCAAGGCTAAAGTCAAGAAAAATATTGACAACAAAGCATCCAAGGGTAGAAAGCTCAGGTTCCATGTGCATGAAAAGGTCCAAGGGTTTGACGCTCCCCGAAATGTGTACAGCTGGGATGATGATCAAATTGACGACCTTTATAGCAGTCTGCTGGGCCAGAAGCTGACAGTTTACGAGAACGACCCAAGTAGCGAAGATGACGAGGAGATCTCAACCTCGGGTCTCAAGATCTTCGGTTAGTTTTGAGGTAATTGCATTTGATATGAAATAAATGATATAATTGTAAACGAGATGTTTCTCTCCTTTGTAATTAGGTCTACAATGAGCTGAGCCTCAGAGTGATGCGTCTAGGTCTCAGAGTAAGTACTGGCCCACATGGATGTGTGCTTATTGCATACTAGTCTGAAGATGGGCGATATCTGACTCAACTTCTTCTTGGCAATTGAACAGGTCGTGTCACTCGTGTTAGAAAGCAGGGGTCGGTAAGTATCGTCAGCTACTGCCATAAGCTCCTTCAACTTAGTTCAGTTAGGAGAATGATCATCTCGGGCAAATAAGTCTGGGCAAGGGAGTCTGAAAAAATAGCTCTAGTCAGTCAATTGGGCCGAAAATCGGGCCGGCGTCCGAGGAGCCTCCGAGAAAAAGAGGACAATGGCTACGCAGGCGCCCTGGAAGCTTAGGAACGCATACAAGTCACATAGAACTCACAGCCTTATAGGACTAACGGGGCTAAATCTCTCATCTGGTAGGCCAGGGGCGGCGCTCCTCCGTTAGTCCTTATCTCATGAGTCAATTAGAGCGAAAAAGGAAGCTGATACACGGCTGGGCGTCACTGGCGTGACGTCTAGAAGCCATGGTGGCCAAGCCTTGGAGTTTTCTTCGGGCGTGACCGATATGGAAAGATCTGATAATTATGGATCTTTGGAGCCAGTAAGGTCCCGATCACGCACAAAAGGTTTTGTGCAGCAAAATTTCCGAGGGCAGGGGCCAGGCGTCGTGCCCGAGTGGACTAACAAATTTTTCTCTCTTTTGTCCAATCTGATTATCAGATCAGATAATTTTCTGATTTTCCTAATTCATCGTAGTTGCATCTTTCAACTCCGACGCCCGGGTCCCGGAGGCTTAAAAATCGTCCCCTCTCCCTCCCTTCCCCTCTGGTTTTCTTTTCCAGCCAAGACTTTTCTTCCACTATTTGATTCTTCTCATTTTTTTCTACTCAAAGAGTTGTGAAAGGGTCTTTTCAACAGACATGGCTACGTCAATACAGCCCGCGCCAGTTGGTAAGTACATCAAAAGCTTTGAAATTTAGGGAACTGAAAAACTAACAGGTGATAGTAAAAAGGCGACCAATCGCTTGCAAGGCTCCCCCGACCGCGGGAAAAGCACCAATGAAGGCTCCTCCTGTAGCTTTGGCACCCAAGGCAGGGAAAAGTGTGAGCCCTGGGAGCAGCCCCAAGGATGTCGGGAGCCCGGACAGTTCCACTAGCAGCAGCAGTAGTAGTAGTGGCGGCTTGGAGAAGGGCGTGACGACTGCATCAAGCCCTGGTAACGAGAGCTCGACAACCACAACGGCGATAAAGCTTGGCACCTCTAAGAACTGGGTGGTGCCTCCCAGGCCAAAGCCAGGGAGAAAGCCTACTGGTGACAATAACCCTGGGAGCAAGCGGAAACTTCAGAACCGTGTTGCCCAGCGGGCGTTCAGAGAACGTCGTGCTGCCATGGTGGGTGAGCTCGAGTCAAAGTTGGTCGATATTGAACGGGCGCGAGAGCACCGTGAGATTACGCTTTACGAGACGGTCAAGGACCTAAAGCGTGAGAACGGGGCTCTCACTGAGACGCTTAAACAGTTCCAGGATGCAAATCAGCAGCTGATGGCGCAGTTGCAAGCAATGACTAGGAATCAGGGGTACCAAGCACTGGTACCACAGGCTCCTCCGCCCCAGCACTACCATCATCAGCATCACCAGCAACACCACGCACACGCGCATGCACACGCATATCAAATGCACCAGTCACAGATGCACCTTCCACAATCCCAGCCACAGCTACCCGCCACGCACTCACAGCCACCTCAACACCATGAGCTGGCGCTGCTAGATCGTGCGCTAGAAGAGCGGCTTCCTGTTCCAGCGAATGATGGCGATGACTGCGGAGTTTGTGTCAAGGATGATTGTATCTGCGAAAGCGTTGGTATTAGGCCGCCTCGAAATCAAGCTGCTGCACAGCCACAGCAACAGGCGCAGTCTGACCCTGCTGACCAGATCCAGAAGTTACAAAAACAGCTGGAGGATAACTCAGAGCTGGTTACCAAAGCTGTACCTCTCAAGAGACGACGGAAGCAGGAGAAGTCTAATACCGATAAGATGGAAGTTGACTTTACGACCACGTTTGCCAAGAAGCAAAAAGTGGTCAAGCCTCAAAGAACCATTGATACTATGATAAGCCATGACGTGGAGGGCGCTGATGAATCTGGATGCGGGTTCTGTGGCGATGGGCTGCCTTGTGTTTGCAAAGGTAACACTCTGCCTCCTTTGGTTTCTGAGAATTCAACGCCTCCTAAACTACAGGCGTTGCACCCAAGCCCTGAGACTGCTGCATCACTACCACCATCGCAGGCTATTGGCACTGTCACAATCCAAGAGCAGTCCTCGACAAGCGGTGGCGGGTGCACGGGCAACCCAGGCAACTGTAGTCAATGCCGTGCTGACCCCATGTCCACGCTATTCTGTACTACGATTGCTTCTCGAGACCCTGTTTCAGCAGAGCGTAGCTCCCAGCAGGTCAGTAGCGTGCGGTCGTCCACTGAACCAGGAGAATCTTCCACAAGTGGTGTATTTATCCCATGCTCAGATGCTTACAGAACGCTATCGCGGCATGACAATTTCAGACAAGCCGATTTCAGCAAGCTCGTGGGTAAGTTGAACACAAGAGGTATGAAGGTGGAAGTGAGCAGTGTCGCAAACGTTCTCCGTGAGTTAGATAGGCGTCTATATAACTAGTTGAATCTTATTTTATTTTCATCTTCACGAAGCAATCCTTATCGTGTAATCGTTGCCACTTTTGGTGATGTACCTGACCCAAGGGTAGGACTGATACTGCAGCTTAGCTTCTATAATTTTGAGGTACCGCACCTGGATGCCTGAGGTTGTGAAATATGGTATGGTGAAATTAACAGTGATGGGTCTCTTGTCACCACCTCCTCTAGCAGTAACCTCTGATGAGTCTTTCACGGAGGGCAGCCCCAACTCGGCATGCATTGTGAATTCCTTGCCGCCACTTACTTGCTTGATCTTCCAAACCAGCGACGATGTTTCCGGGTGCCATTTCACGCTCCCCGTTGATGCCTTGAGCCGTGGGGAGTCTGCATCTTCAGGAACAGGGATCACAATTTCGACATTGTTTGCATTGGACCGTTTCTTAAACTGGGCCCTTCCTCGAGCAACAATTTCTAATCTAGTAGAAGAATGCGACATGACCTTGCAGTCAACCCAAATAAGAGGCTTGACGCTTGTGTTAAGACGGTAGCTCATGAGCTCAAACTCGCCATCGGGTGGAATAAATGATATAGTTCGGTCGTTTTCGAACCGTGACAGACGAACGCATTGGTGAAACTTGACATCTTCCATCTCAATTGCCTTTCCTCCACCAGAGCCACCTCCAACTGATGAACCTCTGCCCAAAGGTTGCCCCGTGTTACTGTGATGATCAAAAATGACTCGGTCATTCAATCCCAACCGTAGCTCTGGCATGCCAGACAAGTATGACTTCATTTGCACCGAGCCCAAAATCTCTGATCTCAATACTTGGCCCGAGGGTGACAACAGCATGTTGACTGATTCAACCACGTCCAAGAATGCTTCGTTCTTTCTATACTGAATCCCCTCAGACCGCCATGATACGGCATTGGTCACAGCCACTGGGGGTCGGGCTTGAACGTCCAACGCGTGTGACTCCTGCGTAATGTATTCCTTCAAAATCTTAGGATCCGTAGTCTGAGGGTACCCGAAATCCATCATTTCGTCCAATAGCTCGTAGATCACCACGAAGTTATCGCGTATCGACTCCTCCTCCAGCTCCTTGAAGTACTGCGTCAAAACGTCCACGATCCGATGCAAGAAAAGTAGAATCTCTGCCGCATTGGAGTTCCGTTTGGTCAAGGCCAGCAGGTATAGGTTGTTATGAATAATGTACAAATAGTTCACACCTTCGTGGGAAATGCATGGAGGTACTATCGAAGACTCGTCCTCCGTTTCCATCAGAAGCAGCGGGAACTTCTCTACCGCACTCATGGGGATGTCTCCTCGATAGTTTCGTGACAAGAGGGGTTTCCCCTTCATATCCAGGAAGAATACCGCCGATGCCATCTTCTGCCTTGTAACAAGAGTCTACCTGCTCGGGTATCCTCGTCTTAAGTGCGATTTGCGGCCTTGAGCGGTGGTATTATAGCTCCTGTTCTGATGTTGATATCTCAGAAGTGTCCACGTCTGAACTAAGGTGAAACATATCGCCTTGAGAAGTTAGTTACCTAAGTCCTGGCTGAGCTCAGATCGAAATCTAAACATCGCTGTTAACGTTATTGCTAAGGCGCGGCAGCCGCCTCTGTTAACCCTCTTTAAATTTAGACTGCGAATCTGATCGTCAGCTGGTCTGCCAAGGATTTTCACAAAACTGGGGGCATTGGAACCAGCTTTGGCCTGAACTCGACACGGGGACATAGGAGTCTGTGGTTACAAAGTGTTTCATGAAGTACAAAGATAAGGACTAGGCTACTGGTGGACCAGTAAAGACACTACAGAATACAATCAAGAATAAACCTTCAAGTAATTTGGCTTCCCCGCTTTTGGCTCTCAGAAATACCGAGTGAAGGACGGGCACTAAAAGAGCAATTGCGGTACAATGAACAGCGGGCAAAGGGGCAGTATATCCGGGGAGTCGCCGGAGAAAAATGGAGGCACTTCCAAGGATAATTCTGAAACTCCATCTGAAAAACGAGCACGTCGACAGAAAGCCGAGCATGCATGTGTGTATTGTAGGAGGTCACACATGACATGCGACAATGCTCGACCGTGTACACGGTGCGTTTCACGGAACATTGGCCATTTGTGCCATGATGTCCCGAAGCCTGCGAAAGTAGCCAAAGCTAAGAGCGGCAAGACTCCCAAGGAGGAGTCGTCACAGCAGCCAGATAATCCCGACAGTGGGAGCAGCGGTTACGGGTCCACTCCGATAAAGCTCCAGTCACAGGAACAGCAACAAAGTGTCGCACAGCCGGTAACAGGGGCCCCAGCCTATAATAACGGGAACAGTGACTGGAATTTCTTGGGAAACCAGAGTATCCTTTCGCAAACGATGCAGTTCAATCAAAACAACCCAATCTTCTTCTCGGAGCAGGCTGGTAGCGAGTTTTCGTCACTGAACGATTTCTTGGCCATGATTGACGATCCAAATATACTGGACAGCTCTGACCAGGCAGGAGATGGAAGCGGTGGTAAGCCGGTAGCCATGGACACTGCTGGTGCTGCGCAGTTTACAGAGAGCAGTGCTGTCAACCCTACCCCTATACCTTCCGAGCGTGGCAGCGCGACCACAGGTACTGGTACGGGTGCCGCGCCGGCCCCTGCTTCTAATGGAAGCAGAACATCCAAGGTAGTGAGCGATTCTGCAAGAGACAAATTCTTCTTAACTGCTGCAGATCCCTCGGAGGATATCTCTCCCGAGGAGCGTCTGAAGCAGGTGATCCATGCGAAGCTCGAAGCAGGGCTGCTAGAACCATTCAATTACGTCAAGGGCTACCAGAGACTGCAAAAATACATGGATAATTTTATGAACCAAACGTCCAAACAACGCATTCTGAAACCCTTGTCAATTTTCAGGCCAGCGTTCCGGTCAGTGGCAAAATCACTCAAAGATGTGGACTTGGTTCTGGTTGAAGAAAATTTCGAGCGTATGCTGCTTGAATATGACCGTGTTTTTACCAGCATGGCCATACCCGCATGCCTGTGGAGGCGTACTGGTGAAATCTACCGGGGTAACAAGGAGTTTGCTGGCCTGGTTGATGTCAATGTCGAGGATCTACGAGATGGGAAACTGGCCATTTATGAACTGCTAAGCGAAGAGTCTGCAGTCAATTACTGGGAGAAATACGGTAGCATTGCTTTTGACTCCGGGCAAAAGGCTGTTCTAACCAGCTGTAATTTACGAACAAAGGATGGACGGAAAAGACGGCAGTGCTGTTTTAGCTTCACGATACGAAGAGATAAATATAACATTCCTAGTTGCATTATTGGCAACTTTATACCTATTCATCCTTAGATGATGTGGTAATGGGAGTTTTTGAAGTGGTAACCTTGGTCTTCTTAGCTTGGTATTCTTCAAGCTCTTGGTCGCCGAGAACATCTTCAGCACCCTTTTCAATGACACCCTCAGCGCCGCCGTCTTGGCTAGCAGCATGCTTCCTCTTGAGTTTTTCATCCCTCTTGACTTTCTCGGCCTCCTCTGCAGTGACCACATCACCCTCGGAGTACACCTTCTCGGCATAGTACAGGGGCAGACTCAGAGTCTGTGGTCCCCTTATGGATACTGACTTGATGTTCTCCCACTGGGGGTCAACCTCTTGCTTGGCAACTGCATCAATGTTCTCAACAATCTCCTTGGCACTCATGCCACTATGTGCAACCTTTATCGACACTAGCGGCCCTGCGGGGACCAAAAATTGAGTGGAATGCAAAACTTTTTCAATCTCGGACTTGGCTAATTCAGTGTCGACAGTTTTTGTAGCCTTCTTGCTCTTAGAGTCCTTCTTGTCACTTGCCTCTTCGGTATCTGAAGGGGTGGTCAGCTCAATGGTCACGGGGACCTTGTTTCCCTTATAAAAGTTTTTACCCAATTGTCTAGGCAACATGCGAATCAAGCACCTTTCCGCCAAGATAACATCATGCTCGCTATACAACTTCCTCTTAGCTTCGTATGTCTTTAACTCCTTCTGGAACTTGGAGATACCAACAACCTGAGAGATCACGCTCTTGCAGGGACTCTCCTCAGCCAACAACACCCTGGCAATCTCTGGGTCATCTCTCGTAATCAGAAGTATGTCAGGCCTGGATTCTGAGTGAAGCGAGTGTGGTAGCTCAACGACCTTGGGTATGAGGTTCTTGCTGGTGGCTTGGGCCGTCTTGGTGTGAATGCCCAAGTATATTGGCTCCTCCTCTTCAGCGAGCAAGTCCTTTGACTTCTTTTCCTCGCCGTCCTCACTGGACAAATGCTTCAGCAAGGACTCCACTGCAAGTTTCGTAACCTTGTCCGTAAGTGCCATTGTTATATTGAACTAGTATTATTGTCTGGAGCAGAATTAAAAAAAAAAAAAAAAAAAATTTCAGCAGTCGGGCTGGAGATCGGCAATTCAAGATCTTTGATAACAGGAGCACGTGATACTCACTTGGCCTGGATCCGGATAACGTGCCTATTAAAGCCTGCGGCAAACCTTCGGCTTTTGGCCTTTTCACATATCCTTTAGTTGCCAAAGGTCAAAGAAACAAAAATGGTGAGTACATGCCATCAGTGGAAACTGTTTCTAGTTGAGACTAACTCTTTCCCAGGGTAAAAGGAAGAAGACGACGAGAGGTCCTCAAAAAAAGATGAAGCAGGAGCTGGCCACTTCGTTTTCATGTCTGTTTTGCAATCATGAAAACTCGGTGATTTGTCAAATGGACAAGAAGCTTGGTGTCGGGAGCTTGCATTGCAAAGTCTGCGGTCAGTCGTTTCAAGCTTCAATAAATGGTAAGTTCTTTTGCTACATCTCGTGCTGGCTAGAGATATGGGAAAAAGGTCTAACGAATACAGCATTGTCGGCCCCAATAGATGTATATAGCGAATGGGTGGATGCGTGCGAGGCAGTCGCAACATCAGGGAAGCCGGACTTTGTACAGGCTGATGACGAGTACGACGAGGACGATACAAGAAACGCTTCCGCAGTCAGAGCGGATGACGACGACGATGGTGGGATTATCTCAGAGGAGGAACTGGACTCTGATTAGTTTCTATCAATTGGTATATAATGCAAACACGACTTGTTTCTACATAAAGGAATTGTGCTTCAAAGCTGTGCTAAAGCCATAAAAGCATTTCATCAGGGATCAAAATCGGAAGGGCGTTGAACGTCTTTGCTGTACTTGACGCGATCGATAAAACTTAGATTCTTTAAAAGCCATAGCTCCCGCTGAGACCTGACGGGCAACGGCAGATAGACAATGATAGACACGTATAGGCTACCAAAGATCCTTATCTTTGGAGACTCAATCACCCAGAAGTGCTGTGACCCCACGCTGTCCTTCTCGCTCGGCGCGGCTCTGGCTTCAGATTACCAGCGGAAATGCGACATTGTGTTCAGAGGGTTTAGTGGGTACAATAGCCGACATGCCAAGCTCATTGTCGAGCCAGTTTTGAATGGTTTGACCGAAAGTTGCGCTCCTGATGATACAGTGAAGCTTATGGTGCTTTTTTTTGGTACCAATGACTCTACAAATTCTGGACTCCAGCATGTACCCATTGAGGAGTACAAGTCTAACATTGAGGCGATCAGCAAAACAGCTATTGATAGAGGGATCCAGGTACTTATTGTGGGCGCTGGAGTAGTTGATGAAGCTGTCAATAAGGATCCCAACCGATCTACTCTTCAGCAGAAACAGTATTGCGACGCGGCTAGGGAAGTTGCCGCAAAGCTTGATCTGGGGTTCGTGCCCATGTGGTACGCTTTAGCTGAGTCTGTTGGTTGGAAAGAAGGAGTCACTCCATTGATTGGAGATGCAAGCGGTAGCAATGAGAAGTACAGTCATTTGTTTGTTGACGGGTTGCACTACTCGGGTGAAGGGTACAAGGTGTATTACAGTGCTTTGAAAAGGGTCATTGCTGAGAAGTACCCCAGCTGGGATGCAGACAATATTGTACTGAAATGGCCTCTTTACAGTGAGATTGACCCAGATAACCCGCGCAAAGCATTTGAGTAGTGTTGGTCTACATGGTTTCTATGTCGGATCCAACGAGATCCCAAGGCTTGGTAAGGCCGCTAAGCTGACAGCTTTGCTGTACAGAGTGGGGTGGTCCTGCGGGAGAAGAGTTCAGTACGTCAGGCATCAACTGACGGAACCCCTTCCTTGTAATGACCAGGTTCTTTTTGACTAATTTACAATGCTTGACCCGCTACGGCGATTGGCCTACTAAACAACGCGCAGCGTCTACTTCACCGTGGCCAGATACTTATCAAAGACTTGTGGGTACCACTTTCTGCCGACATCCTTATGACTGATGATCCTGTTCCGTAAATGTGCTTCTCCAAACTAATTTGTTAGGCCTATACAGAAAAAAAAAAAAAAAGCCGCACAAACTTACGCATGAATAAGTTGGATCCAGAAACTCGCTGGCAATATCAACCGCACGCCTCTTGTCATCAGTTCGCTCGGGAACTCTCCCCTCAATATCAGCAATCTGTTGCTCAATTTCAGCAGTGGTCAAGTCCAAACGTACTGAGTGGAAATATGGAATGGAGTATCTTGTTTTACCCAGCGCTGGTGAGACTACACGGTGGCTAGTTGCTCCACACCGACCGCCAGTCAATGCCTCAAACCCTTGAGCAACATTGACCACAAAGGAACCCTCCATGGGTGTAGCATGGACCCAGTCTCCGTCAGAGTTGAGCACCTGGAGCCCGCCTATGGAGTCCTGGAGCACAAATGTGAGCATCCCGGAGCTGTCCTTGTGAGGGCCGACTCCTTGAGTACTCTCTCCAGGGTTCACTGGAGGATACCTGATAAGCTTAAGTCTATTCATTTCGCCGGTAAATTTTTCAAAGTTGTCTGGGGTCAAGTTCAAGGACTCGGCGATGAGCCCTAGAAATACCGAGCAAAGACTGTCCATGGACTTGAGGTATGACGTGACCTTAGTCTTGAATCCTGGTAGAACCGAGTCAGGTATATACTGGCTGGGGCCTTTCAACATCAGCCACAGCGGATCATGCTCTATGTTTTCTGTAGTAGCCGACCCAAAGTCGAACTGCTCACGCACATCTGTGACTTTGGCGGTAGTTTCAGCCCCGAGCTGTGTATACCCAACGAAATGAGGGCTATTCGTCATAGCGACCTTCTTTTTTTCTTCCAACGGGAGCCCAAACAGTTCCGGTAAAAGATCCATCAATTCCTTGCCCTGCTTCTCCACACCATGGTTAATTAGGTACAGGAACCCCACTTCAAATAGTGCTTCGCGCAAGCTCGCCAGAAGCTCATCTTTGCGCCCTTGTTGCACCAATGCCAAGTCAATTACAGGTATAGACGTGAACATTGTTTGAGGAAGTTAGAAGTGGTCCACGGTTTTTCAGTTGAGTCATTGGCTCGGCGTAGTAACGTTTCCCGGGAAAGTCTCCGCAAAAAACTCGAAATTTCACGTGATGAAGCCTTATCGGACGTCCTTATCGCGCGGCCGGGGCGTTCTTCGCCGAGATCAATTTATAAGACGCGTTCCGGTATTCGGAGCTGATTCTGACAATCTAAAAAATCTAGTTAGTTACATTATAAATATTCTTGAGAACGAACTTGGCAACATCGCTGTTCTCAAAGTAAGACATGTGCGAGGCTACGGCTGCCACCAATGACAAGTCAAGTACGCCTTCTTGCAAGCTGAAGTCGAGCCTGCCACGAGGATTGAAAGGGTAGAGTTTATCCCTAATCTTGGAGATCTCCTGTTTTGACAGCTTGGCAGCTTCTTGAGATGAAATGGGTGCGTCTGGCTGCTGGTTGTTGTCATTATTAATGTCTCCGTGCTCTGTGACTGCGTTCCAAAAGCTTGAAGCGCCGTCGGTGATCTTCTGGCCTAGCGCAGTCAAGTCTCTAATCTGACTTGTTAGCCCTCCCTTGGTGTACGGTATCATTTCCGGGGCCAGTTTTGCGGCCGCGCCGACTATAAGTGGCTCCATGCGGTAGCTGATTGGATCACTTGGGTGGAAGAGATTGTAGATACTCTTGCAATTGATCTTTGACGGGTCCATACCTCTACGGCCAATCAGCTCATAGATCCCCAGCGGGCTACCGATAAAAAACGCGTTTTCCACGTCAAACTCGAGCTGGCTTCTAGACACGGGGATCTTGTCGCTGTGTGGCCGGCCCTTGGTATCTCTTGTACTCAGAATATCGTAGCTGATCACAGAGCCCAGAGAGTGGCCAATAATCGAAATTTTGGGCTGCCTGCCGTTGTTATTAGCAGTAAACTGGCGTACCAGGGAGTTGGTCTGTGCAGTGATATTCCCCAAAATACTCTCGTGATACCGAGGGTCATCATATAGCAAAACATCAAGCAGAACATCGCCTACAACATTTCGTATTGCCGTGATCCCTTTGATGGTGATATCTTCCAAATTGCACACCCCGTCTTCTCCCAATTGGAGGTCATGTCTCCACAGCACTGGAAGAACCTGGATGTTCCCGCCGAGCTCGTTGTCACCTCGAATCAGTTTCCGAAAAATATTAATATCGTGCACAAAATTGACAGACTCAATTCGCTGTGAGAGCTTTTGCCCTATACCGTGGATACACAGAATCAAGTGGTCTGATTCCTTCTTGTCGCCCTCATTTCCTTCCCCATAGTCAGACTCCATCTGGGTTTCTAGTTTGTTGGTAGCAGGTCTAGTTGCGCCTGTGACCAGAGCTCGGAATTTAGCTTCGAGCTCCTTGATGGGGTTAACATCTTGAGTGATCTCGCGGCCGCTCTTGTCACTATCCTTGACATTGTACCCTCTTATTACTTTCTGCGTGCCTGAGCTCGGCGTGAGCTTGGCAAGCATCGAGTCGTCGCTTTTCTCTATCAAAAGGGCCATATTAAAATCCTTGTTGTCAAACTTGATAGCCTTGAACTTGGGGTCCCCCTCTATCTCGAACTCTTCCGAGGGACCGCTTTGCCCCACTTTTATCCTCTTAAAATGGCTCTCTATCTGGTCGCCAAGCCTCTCGCTGCAGGGAGTGAGCTTGGATCCATTGCCATAGAACCAGAGCCCGCGCCGCACCTCATACCGGGGGCCGTCCCAATAAGTAGGTGCCAATTCCCGTTTGCGGACATCAACACTGAACAAGTCATCCTCTTGGACCAGTACCAGCCCATCAGTGTCAAATTCAACTTGGCTACCCCCATCGTCTTGTAACTTGCTGTCTTTCTCCACAATGTGATCCTCTAACGCGCCAGGAGCAGTCTGCAAATTTTGGTACGCCTTTTCAAGCAATCTTGAATCTCGTGCACTAAACGGCACAAACTTTGAGGGCGGTTTCTCAGGTTTCCAATTGGTCACGTATTTCGCCTTAGCCTTTGGCACGTCTGAGGCGTAGAACCAGCGAATATTCGACTTGCTGCTCCCCTCGCGTGGATTTGGGTCCTTGATCTCGTTGTTTAGTGGTGAGCGCACATGAAAACGTCTCACAAGGAGCCTAGGTCCAATGGAGCCACAATACTGCAAAGGCTGCCCGCGCGCTACAGAGATCCTCTTCATCATCCCTGAAGCCACCAGTTCCTCTGCGGACCTATTTTATGAAGCTTTGCTGAAGTTGCTCATGTGACTGACAACCTAGGCCATTCGTTTTATCCTAGTAGCTATTCTATTCGATCGGCCTAAACCGTTGAACCTTGCTGAAAGCGGCTGAGAAAGCTTGGATAAAAAATCTGGCCTATAAATAGCTGGACTCATGAAAGAAAATTCACAAAATAACAATATTAGGGGGTAAAAACAGGAAGATTATATAGATTTATGTTAGTAAAAGGAGTGCTCAGGTGAACAGGCGCCTCAAGGTATCCAATAAAAAGGTCTCCGCAGCAGGCTACTCATCCACGGGTACGTTGAATCTCAGCCTGTGACTGGACGGTAGTTTCGGCAAAACTGAGATGATACATGCCGCGCAATTGATCACAAACATGACCACGTTGTACCGGGTATAATGTGTTGATATCAAGAATAGACCAATGGGGACTCCTAGCAAAAACTTCTTGGATGGAGTGTACTGATCGCCATTATCAATCTGTTCCCACATTGTTAGCGAGTCGAAAGCTCCAGCATTGAACTCCCATGGGATTCCCTTCACGTAGTGAAACATCAGGTACGAGCCAACGACATATGTGATATTTGTGAGAGTCCACCTAAGCTCTTGAGTGACGCCAGGGATCAGGTCGTAAATAACCAATAAGAATAATATGATAAAAATGTGAATCACCCATGCGCCCTTGACATTGACCCATTCAGCATTCAAGTTCGGGAGAGCAGCTTGGTCGCTCTGCTCTTCGATAGTTTCTGGTTGTAGATGCCCAATGATACTTGAGGACCGACGTCGTCTTTCTCCCTCCTTTGAGGACGGCGGTGATAGTGTTGACATTCGTTCCTTATTTGCTGCCTTGTTGCTCAGAGGATTATAGTACAGAATTGAGCTGAATTCAGCTTCAATTGATAGAGCCAAGTGTGCTTCTTGTATGTAAAGTGTTCAGAGTAAGAGGCCAATTAGCTTGAGCCCAAGATTGCTGTATAAGCACTTCAGTGGCAAACTATAACTTTGAAAGTACTCTTTTCTCAGCGAACAAACTGTGAACAGGTCTCAGCTATAGTCCCACGCAGCTTCGATACCTCGTCCCTTTGTTTGTTTCCAAGCTAGAGATGAGCAAGAGGTCGTTTGCTCAAAAAGCGGCTGTGTTTTGAAAGGTTGTTTGATTTTTGTTATTAAAATGTTAGAGGCTGTCAACCTTCAACCGTATGATCTTGACAGATCACGGAGTGTGGGTCGTGAACTTTTACTACGTAACGTCAATTTATTTTGCTGCACACCAATATTGTTAACATTAACGATCAAAGAGGTCTCACTAAAAGGAGGTTCCCGGCCGTTGACAAGCTATGCTCGTGCTGGCTATAGGGGATTTGCAAATCCCAGACCGGGCGACTGACCTCCCAGACAAGCTCAAGAAGCTGCTATCGCCGGGGAAAATTGGGCAAGTACTATGTCTGGGGAATGTTACCGACGAGCCGACCACGGAGTTCCTCATGGGCATATCGCCGCAGTACGCGGCTGTCAAGGGTGAATATGACTTGAGCCCGAGTTTGCCATTGAACAGGGTGGTCACTCATGGGCAGCTCAAAATTGGTATTATATCTGGGTTCTCAGTGATACCGAATAACGACCCAGACGCATTGTTGATTGCCGCTAGACAGATGGACGTTGATATCTTGCTCTGGGGCGGGTCGCCATCGGTTGAAGCGTATCAATTAGATGGAAAGTTTTTTATTAGCCCTGGTTCAGCTACTGGTGCTTACTACACTGGCTGGGTAGACTCGTCTGCGCCAGAGGTAACGCCCAGCTTCTGCTTGTTGGATATCCAAGGGTCAGTTTGTGTCATTTATGTGTACAGTTACAAGGGAGGCGAGGTAAAAGTCGACAAGGTCAGCTACCGGAAAGAAAAGTAACTTCTAGAATGAAAGAGATAAAAATTATAAGATAAATACATGTTGAGGTGCATTCCCAAAAACGTTGAGGCTTTTTTGTAAATTATTGGCTAGACCAGACTTAGATAGGAAGGGGGAACTCCTTGGCCCAGCTTGAGATCTCCTCCTTGAAGGCAGCAAGCTTCTCGTCGTTCTGGTTGACCTTAGCCTTGAAGTCCTTGAGCTTGTTGGCGTCCTTGGGCAGAGCCTGCTGGACCTCGATACAATGCTTAACGGCAGCATCAATGTACTCAGCGATCTTGACAAAGTCCTCCTCGCCGAGACCACGAGTCGTCATGGCAGGGGCACCAATTCGGATACCACCGGGCACCAAGGCAGACTTGTCACCGGGGATCGAGTTCTTGTTGCAGGCAATGTTCATGAGCTCGCAAACGGTCTCAACACGGGCACCGTCCATACCCTTGTCCTTAAGGCTGACGAGAACCATGTGGGAGTCGGTACCGCCAGAGACGAGCTTGTATCCGAGCTCGGTGAACTTGGCCTCAAGAGCCTTGGCGTTCTTGAGGACCTGCTTCTGGTACTCGACAAACTCGGGGGTAGCAGCCTGCTTGAGGGCAACGGCCAATGCGGTGATGGTGTGGTTGTGGGGACCACCTTGGTGTCCAGGGAACACGGAGAAGTTGATGGGTCCCTCCAGGTCGTAGAGAACCTCCTTGCCAGTCTTGGCATTGACAGATCGGACACCACGTCGGAAGAAGATCATGGCACCACGGGGTCCTCTAAGAGACTTGTGAGTAGTGGTGGTGACAATATCAGCGTACTCGAAGGGGCTGGGGATAACCTCAGCGGCAATCAGGCCAGAGATGTGGGCCATGTCGACAACAAGGTAAGCACCAACCTTGTCAGCAATCTCCCTCATTCGCTTGTAGTCAATGAGTCTGCAGTAAGCACTGGTTCCGGCAACCAGAACCTTGGGTCTGTAAAGAACAGCAGTCTTCTCAAGCATATCATAGTCAATAATACCAGTTTCAAGATCAACTCTGTAAGGCATGGTCTCGAAGTAAGTAGAAACAGCAGAGATCTTTCTGGTATCAGTCTGGTAACCATGAGACAAGTGACCTCCGTGGGGGAGATCGAGACCCATCAGACGGTCGTGAGGTCTCATGATAGCCTGGTAGACTTGCAAGTTGGCAGGGGAGCCGGACAAAGTCTGGACATTGACACCCCACTTGTCAGAAGTCACATGGAATGCCTCAAGAGCTCTCTGTTGGCACAGAGTCTCGATTCGGTCAATGTTCTGGTTACCACCATAGTATCTAGCACCGGGGTAGCCCTCAGAGTACTTGTTGCACATGGGGGATCCCAGAGCATCGAAAACAGCCTTGGATGTGAAGTTCTCAGAGGCAATGAGCACAATAGACTCCTGCTGTCTGACAATCTCATCCTTGACTATCGAGTTGACCTCAGGATCAAACTCAGCCAGTGATTCTTCAATCAACTATCGATTAGCTTTGTCTCTTCTTCTCGAAAGAGGCTGATACATACGTCCTTGTGCTTCTCGGAAAGAGCGTAATGAGCCATTTTGTCTTCTTTGAACCTTTTTGCTGGTGGAAACGTTTGGGTCATATAGATTCGAAAAGTGAAAGGAGAAAAAAATTCTGATCTCTTCAATAATAAGCTGCAAAATTTCAGTAACCTTGGCGCATCGCAGCTGCGTCCGATATGCAAATGATCATGGAGAAAAAAATTTTCCAGATCTCCCCGATTACGGCCTTTGACTGTCTGATCGCACGTGACTTATGGCATGTGACTTTATATAATAACTACAAACTCTCCTCATAGGCCATGTGGTCAGCCAGAGAATCAACCAAAACCTTTGTCTTCTCGTCCAATGGCGGCAGTGGCAGTCTAGTGTACCCGCCGAGACCTTTTTCTACATACTTGTCAAGAGCGTACTTTGTACCAGCCACGCCCGCCTTGACAATGCTCCAGTCCAGGTCAGAGACTAGGGATTGCAGCTTCTGCGCCTTGTGCACGTTCTCACGGGTAGGGTGCTGAGTAGCAACGGTAGCTGCCTCAAAGAGCTGGGCCATAATCTTGGGGAAGACATTTCCGGTGCCGGTAATGCAGCCGTGCTGGCCAGAGACAATAGCCGGGTACATGTAGTCTGAGTATCCGGGCAAAATGATGAACTCGTCCTTGTTAGGGTGTCTCTTCTTGTACTCGTCGCTCTGGGTGTATGTAGCGATCCTTGCACCCTTGCCAATGTTTCCGCAAGTCAGCTTAACTCCAAAGCAGTTGGGGTGCTCCGAGAGCTCGCAGAGCAGGTCAGAGTCCAGATCAATTCCGCCAGCAGCCCCTGGGAAATTGTATATCATGACAGGGATAGGGCTTTGATCCAGCACTTCCTTGAGGAACATCTTGTGCGCAGCAGAGTTCTTGCCAATTGCAAAGGAGAAGTACCCGGGGATAATAACAATAGCACCATCTGCTCCGGCATCCTTGGCATCTTTGCACAGCTTGATAGTTTCACGGGCTGAGCCTGCGCCTGTGCCAACCATAAGGGGGACATGAGTCAGGCCGGCGCTATCCAGAGCCTTTCTGCTATGAGCCACAACATCGTACCTTTCTTTATCTGACAAGTGGCAAGCCTCTCCATTGGAACCCAGCAACACAAACCCGAGCCCTGCTTTGCCAATTCTGACTACCTGTTTCTCCAGGCCCTCAAAGAGGATATCGCCGTTCTTGGAGAAGGGCGTAACTAGGGGAATGTAAACACCTGACTTGAATGTTCGAGTCATTTTTCCTATTCTCTTGTATTGTACGGAAGAAAGGGAAAGTAGGAACAGGAGGGGTATTTATTTTGTTGAGAAGCGGGGTCCGTGAGTTGACACCGGTGGGATATCCCACACCTTTCCCCACACAAATCAAGATACGCGACAGAAATTAGCATGATCGGCACCCCCACCGGCCAATATTGGAAATTACTCCAGGGGCACGCAGTCCGATATAAATATACCGAACAGCTCTATTTACGGCCAATCAACATGATTAAAGCGGATAAATTCTGAGACCGTCCTTCTTGTAAGATACGCCTACCGAGCATTGTTCATCAATTGCCCGGCTTTGCCCCTGTTTACCCGCCTAAATAGGATCTCAATATCAAGTTCAGGGAAAACGCTGGGCCTGCTTCTTTCTCAGATCCATTATAACGCTCCATACAATGCAGTGGCTCTTTGATACATTATAGAGGGTGATATCTGGTGGGTCACTGTGGGTGAGGTGGGAAGACTTTTCACCCCACCAGGCTGAGCCTCAATTGGGTCTCAGATGTCGATATTTCAATATCTTTGATCCACGTGACCCGGCGTCTCTGACCTTATGCGAAAGACACGCGCTGATACTATACGACGCGTCCGAATTACCTCTGCGAAGTTTACTTTGGTCTTGGACAGACTTTCGACACAGTCTTTAGCTGGAGACTTTAGGCTGAACTCCTCAGAAACACGCGGAGAGCTATATGTTGCATGGCGTTTTCACTTTTTTTATTGATTTACGGCATATTTAACCCAAGCACATCTCCAGTCCTAGAGAGCACCCTTCCTGGCAGCTGCATCCGCCTGCTCATTCCCATAGATACCGCTGTGGCCCAGAACATGACTAATTGACACTTTCCGACCCTCAGCCTTGTACCTTTGCATTAGACTGGCAGCCTCTCGCTGCAGCTGCTTGTCCAAACCTGCCCCCCTGAAAAAAGGCGTGAGGACCCGGTCTATCGCCAAAATGCAGTCGCTGTAGATCCTAACGTTCCCATCCCTTCTCAGACCCATTTCGAGTCCCTTGATGATAGCTGTCAGCTCCGCAAGGTGAGAACGGCGGCCTACTGCTGCACTTCCCCAATATGATGCACCGTTCATGTAAACACCCCAGCCACCATCCCCCCCTTGGGAAACTGAGCCGTCGACGTAGATTTCAAGAGGCATTTGTCTTCTGTTCTTATGTTTTGCCTGAGGAGATTTGAGAGAAGGTTTTTGAGTTGTAGATGACAGGACATCTCAGGAAGTCCTTTGGGGTCCTTTTAAAATCTTTCATACCAATGAGCAAAGAGCAATTGCTTGACCTTCTTTCCGTACATATGCTCTTGCTTATGATCATGTTTCAGAAGATATCGATACTGTACCATGATATTCGAATGATCAGGAGCCGCAAGGTGGAGTTCCGAAGGTTCACATCAAGGAGCAAAGTCCTTGGCCTGCAAGTTTCAATTTCTGCAATGTGATTCCTGTCGGGCGGATATACCAGCTTCCGACCAAACTTCTTAACTAACTCCACACCGTTGGAGTTCTCAAATTCAAAGCAGGAGGCCGCAAAAAGTCTGGGAAGTTTCATCTTCTTTTCAAGGCGTCCGCTACAGGTGTTGGCAAGCTGACCTCGAGCTGCATCTGCTGAAACAAGAAGTCAATTGAAAGCCCTGTCCGGATGGTGACTGCTAGCATCTTGGTCATACACCCCAGTGCACATGGTTTTGCTGCTGCTCAACCAAGGAGGTGAGAGAGCAGAGAATTTCCCAGTAAGTGGAAAAACTTTCCTGGCTCGGGCTATAGGCAACGGGACTGATAACTTTTCCTCGTTCTCAAACTTCCTGACCTCGCGCCAACTGCTGAAACAAGTGCTCATATTAAAGTGCCGCTGGTTGAACAGTGCAAACTTTAATGTTGCATGCCAACAGCCTTGCCTCAGAACCAGCAGAATTGAAAAAGCAGGAGAACTGAATACCCTGTACAAAGAAACCCAATTGGACCCCTGGCTTCTCACCTAAAGGAGCCTGCAAAGTCCAAGCACCGTGTACATGTAGATTTCAATGAGAAGCTGAAACTCATGAAAAGTGGCCGTACTTTCTGATCCCCGTCAATGTTCGCAATGTCACGGTTGTCTATCAGCGTAGTGTCCCTTGTATGGCAGAGTTTACAATGCGGCAGCAGGACATAATATTTGAAAGTAGCATCTTAGCTTTTCTACTGCCGGAGGCGTTCCAAAACACTTGTAGAGTAGAATCGTGCCGCAAAATTCCAAGAGCGCATAGAACCCCCTCTACAGAGGCTCGTTCGCCATAAAACGCTTTGTATCAGGCTTCCCAAAAAGGGATGATCTCAGTGTAGAACATTCCATTTTGCTGTCTCTTGAATTCTCATAGCAGCCATTCGTTTCTCGAGTCGTAAAGTCACGGACCGCTTCGGACCGCACCAGAGTGGCCACAGAGATAGCGACCCACAGTCCATCTGGTTTTCTCACGTGAAACAAATGACCAAATGCTGCATAATCCCCACTACTGACTCAGAGAGTAGTGGGGTTTCTCTCCACATCTTTGCGCAATGCAAGCTGATAAGAGGGAAAACTTTGTTTGTCTAAGTGGTGACGACAAGTAGGCCGGGCTGCAAATGTTACTATTTCTTCCAGTAACCTGCACTCTCGTAGTTCTTATGCCACTCAACCCTTGAGTAGTCAGTCAGCGAAGCAATCTTCAAGGTCCTGCCCGAGGCAATGTCTTAGGGGACCTCAAAGAACCTCTGTTTCAAGCTCTTAGCGTCATGCAGGCTAGTTTCAGGCAGGAGCAGATAGCAAGGAGCAACCCCTTGAAGAGATTGCAAGTAGTAGCCAAGCTCTCGGGCCTTTTGCTCATTCTTTGGATATCATTGGGGTAAGCCTCTTCGTCTGACGAAATCCGGTGCTTCGATTTGTTACTCTCGTGGCATGCATTCTGCCCTTTGTTCCTGTCTACGGTAGCTTCAAAACTGGACCAGCATGCACACTCTTCATGAATGGCATCCACGACTGGCTGGTCTGGTCATTCACTGATCAGATGAACCAACTTCACGCGGTCAAATCGCGAGTAACGCAGCCGAGCCGCGACAGTGTTCCGCGTATGACACAAAAAAAGGCTTACGTAATTTTGTGGCACTTATAAAAACACTCAGATCAAGTCCTGTGGAAATTTTTTTTTTTTTTCTCCTTCTAACCAACCAACTTTCAAAGGTAAGTCAAGAAACTTCGAATTGTGGAACCCTCTTCTTTCTTGAACATGAAATGATGACTAGAGTGCATTTGGCTCGAGATGTTTCTATCGATGTGGAAAAACTCACGCTACCTTATTTTTAACCTCTGACATTTCAAGAAGGAATGGGATTTGTGTCGGATAAGTCAAAATGCTAACTTCTAGATATGGTGTTACAATGATTTCAGTATAAGCTATAGCAATACAATACTACCTACCCCACCATGAAGACTTTTGCTCATAAGCATTGAGTCTCTCCGTCAGTTCGTCAATTGTTTGTTTTGCACAAACTTCGCTTGATTTCGCAGAGGCCAGCTCCTGCAGTAACCTATCGCAATTAGCACAGCTATCTTGCGACGGTGGCTTTGTAGCCTCGTCTTGCGTAAATCCGAATCTGGCTTTCACCTGCTGCAAAACGTCCTCGTCCTGGAGGTTGCCCAGGAGCTGGAGCACCAGCTCTCGGTCCCGTTTCCGCTCAGTTTGTTCAGCCTCTAAAGCATACCTTGCCCTGTGAACATCGAGCTTCAGGCTGTAGAGCTCAGAGGGACCCTCTTCAGATACCGAGGACACGGACGACGACCGATATAGAGACCTGTCAAACATATCAGACGCGGCACTAGTAGACCCGGTGGTAACACTGCTGTCCTTGCGCCAAAATTGTAGAATCGATGGGGTTAGTAAAGTCGAACTCATGATAGATGCCCTGCTACCAGTACTTGTGGGACTTACATTGCTCTTGGTGGGGCTGTTGGCAATGCTGTTGCTGTTAGACTGATCGCTAGGCGATGCTTCTTCTTGGTATTGCGCCTCCAAGCTTGACAGCTTACCAACAAACCCTTCGTTCCCAATGCATGTAATGTCGGTCATGAGCAGGTCATCGTCATAGCCATAGATATCCCACAGACTGTTGCCCAAAAGCCGCTCAAGAATCTCCTCTTCCGTGTCAAAATGCTTCAAAATTGCTTCATTTCGCTTCAACACCGCCAGCCCTACTTTGATCAAAGTGCTGGGCCCGCCCTCTGCAAATACCAAATCGTAGATTCTAGTCAACATCGACAACGGGCACGTAGCACCAAAGAAGCTCAAAAACCATTGGCTCAAAAAAACGGTAGCCACGCCCAGAATCTTAAAATGGGCCTCCAGTTCCGGCAGGTATTCCTTGAAAAGAGCCTCGAATTGGAAAATGCGCACCTTAAGGCCAGCCAAGTCGCTTGTAAACATGGTCCTAAAATCGTAATCTTCCATGAGTCGCACTAGCATAGCAAATGACTTTGCCTCGTCCTTGACATGCATAAGAATCATTGCGGCAATAAAAGTCAACCCTTGGCAGTACCCCAGCTGGACATCGTAGCAGCTGTATGCGCGCAAAATGCGCCCCAATTGCCGTTGGCCCTCACCAGTAGGGTCCTGGAACATCTTCACGTGGGGGAAAGTCCTGTTCAAGTCTCGGTTGATGATCTTGATTGATGGCGTCCACTCCGAGGCCAGCGAGTCATAAAGCTTGTATACAGTATCGTCTCTCAATGCTTGCGACAGGCTCAGCCACACGTCGCCTCTCAATGCATCAGGCACGCCGGACCAAATCATGACCTTGGCGTACTTGGGGATCCTTGTAACAACGCCAGGATAATCTTGTATAAGAGCCAGCCAGAACTCAAGTTCTGAGTCTGAATACTCGTGTTTTTGTGACGGGTCCAGCCCGTGGTTGTCAGATTCAATCTTTTTTCGAAGGTCCTCTAGTTTGACTGTTGATGGATTTTCTTGTTTGGGTGTACCCCCTAGAAAGCGAGTACTATTGAAGTGCGAGATCATGCATTCCAGTTCAGCTGGCTCGTCGACCATGCGACTCTCCACGGTCTCCAGGGCCGGCCAGTCAATGTTCATGTTGGTAGAGAACAACAAAATAAACAGGGGTATAAAGGAGTGTATAAAAAGAGTGTGAATGATTGAAAAATAAAATGAAAGGAACGGTCAAGTCATAGACCAAAGAGCTTAGCTCTCACAAAAGAATGTCTAGCCTCGAAATGAACGAGGCCCCGTCGTGCTTAGGGGGGTCAAAGTTTATGGAACCACCGCGGTAAGTGTGTGTGCCAGGAGGTTGAAAGACAACAGGGGTCATAAACATCATTAAAGGGAAAAGTCTAATCAAACACCAGACCATGTGATCCGATCGATTTTGGTTCACAGTCCTGCATTTTTTAATCGATTCCCATAGTAAATCGGCGAAAACACCACGAAACTTGCGATTAATTCTGAAAACTAAAATGAAAAAATCAGTTTTCATATGAAAACTGATCTGATCAATTACAGTTTTCCTATGAAAACTGAAACGCGGATGAAAACTGTTTTGCTCAATTTTAGTTTTCCTATGAAAACTAAAAGACTTGAACTTGGTTTTCCTATGAAAACTCGAAGAACCACTTTTCCTATGAAAACTGCCGATTTCAGTTCTCCTATGAAAACTAAATTCGAGCAAAGTAGTTTTCCCATGAAAACTGAAT
>JAKTSO010000093.1:0-42138 GCA_030580275.1 Groenewaldozyma sp. yHMH443
GGGGGGGGGTTAGTGGGTTTGGGGGGGTTATTTTTATTTCTTTTTTTTCCTTTTGGGGGGGTGGTTTTTTCGGTTTTCCTCCGCTTTCCCCTGGGGCCCCCCTGCCCCCACGGGGGGAGGAGAATTAAATTTTGGGGGGGGGGGGGGGGGGGGCCCCAGGGGGGGGGGGGGGGGGGGGGGGGGAAGGGTTTGGGGGGGGGGGGGGGGGGGGGGGAGAGACCAGACCCACTTTGTTGGACTACTTGATTTTGGTGTAAGCTCACACCATATTTCAACTGTAACTCCGACGAGAAAGTGACTTTTCTCACAGACTGGGCCTACTCGTTGATCTGGTAACGGAAACGATGTGTTTGTTCGCTGCATTAAAAGCTTGAGCTATCGGAAACGCCTTATCTCAGTTGGGAGTAGGTCCGACACGGCAGACTGGTTGGGCCTCCCAGGAGTACGCACATGTTACTCTACCCGATCATTCTTATCCGCAACTTGTAACACAAGCTTCCCGCTCTGATTGCATTGGACCTAAGTAGTCAAAACTCCCTGGTCATAACTAGAATAAAGACTCCTTGGGCACAGAAAGACTCTTCAGCTTTTAGCTCAAGGTTTAGAAAAGCCCATCGGAGGGGGCAAGCAAAGGGAGTTGGCGGGACAAAACCCGCACTATTTTCTAAGAAGGAAGAGTACCTTTGCTTACCCGGTCATCTTCTAGAAGCTCAAACTAGGACTTAGTCTCCAGTTGATCAGTCAAATTAAGGAGAAACCAAAGATTTTCGTATACGCTGATCCGTTACTGTGTACAAGCTGAGTCTAATCAGCTGCACACGCGTGCGCGCGCGTCTCCTTAAATCTCGCCGATCGATACTCAAAAGGTGAATTTTCCCTAATCTGGGCGAGATCGATGAGCTCAGTAGAAGACGCGGCGGACTTTAACCTTTTTAGGTTTTGGCGCGCCGAGTTTTGCTTCTTTTTTCTTTCCGTGTGTAGCCACAACCTTTACTCCTTGGAAGCTTGATTTTCTGTTAATGATCACGTAGACACTTCCACAAACGTCTCTGCCTCTTCTTAGTACAAGACTCTTCTTTCCCACCTGGAGTGGGTCGCGTTGCAGAGCGCAGTAACAAAGCGCAGTAACAAAGCGCAGTAACAAAGCGCAGCCTGTGCAGGAAGCAAGAAGCGCAAGCGCGCGCCAACAAAGAGCCCGCACAATACAAGCGTAGAATCTTAACATAGATCCAAGACAAAGCCGCATTGAGAGGTGAGACTCGCAGGAGTCGCAGCTAGTTATGGGAGCCAACCGCTCCTTCCTACCCGTCCCCTAGATTTTTGTATGTGTGAGTCGGGGAGCTTTGTAGAAACTTTGGATTTATATACTCCGGATACTCCTTCTCTCCTTTTACCTTGGTCCACTTTCTCTCATCTCTAGAAGTTCTATCTCAGTGTTTCCATCTTATTCTATTTCCCTAGCGAGGAGGTGTGCCGATATCGCCTCATAGTGTCCACAGTGGAACCAAGTCGACGCGACTCTTGCAAGTCAAGTGACGCCGCAGCCTCAGCCGCATTTACTCATAATCCGTATCGCATCGAATATCGAGGGATCTGGCCATGGGGCGAGTTTTTTTGAGGTTTTAGCACACACTAACCATTTTTGCTTTTCCCTGCGCTGAAAAACTGAAAACACGCGCAGCGCGTTATTTCCCCCTTTCCGATCAGATTTCCTCAAAATCCCTGCACAAACACCCCCTGACACGAAAAAGTCACATATTCCTATTCCGCCGCCGGGCCATTAATTACTAACAAAATAATACCACACACGCACCACGACCCTGGGGCACAAAAGTTCGTCCTTTTTTCTCTCTCTTCCTTTTTCTTTTCTTCCTTTTGCACAAGTTAGGACTACTCAAGAGGACACTATTCGACAATTCGCTGAGGAAAACAACACAAAGCAGAAGAAAGGGCTTGCTTGAGAAGTGAAATCATGGCCGCGGTTCTGTCTGGCGCATCGGAGAAGAGCCACTGGGATAGCGCGGCTGGCCCAGCCTCCAGAGCAAGAAACTATTTCGACTTCTTGGGTGGTGGTAAAGGCAAGAGTAAGACTACTGCCGCTAGAGCTGAGCTCCCAAGCCCTAGCAAAGACGACCTTGAGAACTCCCCCTCGTACATATATGGGAGCAACTCTGCCCATGCACAGCAATACCGCAAGCCTCAAAGTATTGTGACCCCTCCAGAGTCCCCCGAGCTGACCAAGGAAGCTGCAACGGAGAAGAGAATCAGCCTTGACGGGGCTGACAATGAGCCTCCCGTGGATAGGCCCGAGGAGGGTGACGTGGGGTTCCCGTTTTTCAGAGCTTTGCATGCGTTCGACCCGAACTCGCTACGTCAAGAGTCGGCCACCAGTAGTTCCGAGGATGACATTGAGTCTATTTGCTTGGGGTTTGAAGAGGCTGATATTATTCTGCTGCATTCTGTTCATTCCTCAGGCTGGGGTGACGCGACATTGCTGTCAACGAACCAGCGTGGGTGGATCCCTACAAACTATTTCACAAGGTACGCTGATGCCAAGATTATACCTTTGCTTTCTGCGATCCTGAACTTTGTGAGCAACCCGCAGTCTTTCCCAGTCAGGGGCAGGCTCAGTGCTATGACTTTCTCTCAAGCAACTATCACAAACATTGTCGGCGGCGTGAGGTCGCTGCTGGATGTATGCGGCGCGCTCACTAGAGATAGCGAGGTGGTGAAAAAGTCTCAGCTTATCAGGAAATTCAGAAAGTCTCTACTGGCCGAGCTAGCTATCTTGGTGGCATTGGCCAAAAACCATAGAAACTCTATCGAGGAAAGCATTGTGGAAAAGCTGGTGGAGTGCTGTTACAGATTGACCGTTAAGGCTATCATGTTTCTGGATATCTGGTCGATTGAGCACAATGGGAACTTCAGCGACCTCGGTTTTACTGCTAGCCCCAATGGTCACTCTTACAAGACTTCGTCAACGTCGTCAGCTACCACTGTTTCTCTAGAGCAAGACAAGCACCACCACGAGATGTCTGATCACGAGCACGAACACGAATATGATGATTCCAAGGCCAGCAGACCAAGGGGATCTATTATTTATTTGAGTTATACTCCCATGGCCCTAGAGCGGCTAGAAGAGGTCAACGAGGCATTCACAACTTACTTGGGCATTTTTATCCACCGCATGTCGATCTTGCAAAGCGACCCATCGTACTCAACCCAGATTTTGAGTAACACCAGGAAATCAATGTTGGCATGCCGCGAGCTGCTTACGGTGGTCGAGTACATTTCGGCCAAGTCTTTACCCAGAAGCAAGGAGCTGGAGAAATCTAAGGATACGCTATTTGCCCAGATTAGAGCTCTGGTGTCGGTTGCCAGGTCAGTGGTGAGCGGAGATGATGCTACTATTGACCAGTTGATCGATAACGCGGTTGACTGTACCAGGACAGCAGGCGAGTGTACAGTCAGGTGTAAGAATATCATCAACAGAGTTGGAGATTTCAGGTTACCGGATTCAAGGGACTACCCTGATTTTTCGGATGGTCTGATTATGGGCTCGGCCGCTTCGTCTTTGTCCTCAACGGGGACTGCAGCAGCGGCAGCGGCATCAGCAGCAGCAGCGGCTGCAATCAACTTTTCTGGCAATGGAGCTAAGCAGATGATATCTAAGGTTCCGCCAAGTCCCATAAGCCCTAGACTTCCTTCGGGTGATACGACTTTGACCACCCCTACTACTCTGTCTAACCCTACAATGATGGCCTCAGACGACTCTTTGACGACCCCAACCGACCAAGTATCTTCCAAAACCCTGGGCGCTGGCGCTCAGGCAGAGGTTCAAGAAACTGCCACTGCAGTCAATTCTCGCGAAGATGTGATTCGTGATGGCGCTGCTCTGAAAGCTGCTACTCTCGGAGAGCTCTTGAGAGAAATTATCGACAAACAGGACCAGTTCATGTACTCCATGTTTTTCTTGAACTTCAGGTCCTTTGCCACTCCCAAGGAGGTGGCTCAGGTTTTGTTCAAGAGGTACTCTGCCTATAACGATGGCGAGCCCACGGCGAAACAAGGAAACTACTCAATCTCACCCCAGCAGATTTGCATTTTCAATTTCTTCAAGAGATGGCTGGAGTCGCACTGGGTTCAAAGCGTGGATGGAGTTATTTTGGATGACCTTTTACAATTCTCCAGGGTAAACTTCAAGCAAATTTCCATCAGCTCCAATTTGATGATTGAAGACTTGATCTCAAAAGTCAAGTTAGTCAAGGATGGCGAGCCAGTTGTCAGCAGAAAAATCTCACTTCCCGGGGGGTCTAACCTAGCAAGAATGATGATCTCACAGTCTCAAACCACAATGACCAATGCAAAGTCCTTGTCAAAACACCAGCTTTCTCTGTTAAGCCGATTAGAGGATCACAGTTCTATTAGTGCTATCAACAGTACTAATACCAGTAGCACCAATGTTAGCATCATGGGCACAGGCAGTGCTAGTACCAGCAAGCAGTCGAGCATTTTTGGAGGTAGCGAGAATGAGGGCATTAGCAACCCGTCAACACTGGTTGATGATGCAAGGTCCATTGTATCAGCATCGTGGGGAGCAATGATCAAGCACCATCAGAACCTGACTTTACTAGAGTTTGATGCCCGGGAACTTGCTTGCCAGCTGACTCTGATTGACAATGAGATTTTTTGCAACATTCGAGCTCAGGAGCTGCTTAACCAGAATTTCTCACTGAAAAAAAGAGGACTGAATTTGGCCCCGCATGTTGCTGAGGCTACCATGTTCACCAACCAGCTTTCGTCCTTTGTCAGCGATAGCATTCTGTCCGGCGATGCAACTGTTAAGCTCAGAGCAAAGCTGCTCAAGCATTGGATCAAAGTTGCAGGAAGCTGTTTGGAGCTGAGAAGTTTCAATTGTCTAATGGCTATTGTATCAACTTTGCAGTCTGTTAACATTCTCCGTCTCAGGAGAACTTGGGACGCTTTGCCAGCTCGACACAGCGAGCTTCTCGCCAACCTCAAACAGTTGATCCGCCCGGACCGAAATTTCTCCAATTACAGGACATTCCTCAAGGACAATCAGAAACTGCCCTTCATCCCGTACTTGGGGCTTTACCTGTCCGACCTTACTTTTATTGAGGAGGGCAACTCGGAGTTCAGACAGGCTGAGGGACTCAAGCTGATCAATTTGGACAGATACCTGAAGACCACCAAAGTCATTGGCGAGCTTCAAATTTACCAGGTGCATTACACCTCGCTCAACAAAATCAAGGAGCTACAAGCCTGGCTCAAGACTGAGCTAAGCAAATCTTATCAGATTGTTCAAGATGATCAAAATGATTTGTGGCGCCGAAGCTGTATCATTGAGCCAAAGTATTAGGATATAAAAGTGTATTTATAATTTATATGAAATGCAACGAAAATGACTATAACTACTTGTTGATGCTTCCAATGTAGTTGATGGCGCTTCCAGCCTTGAAGAACTCAACCTGATCCTTGGACAGCGTATGCTTGGTTCGGATATTGTGAACAGTTCCATCAGGCTTGGTGATCCTAAGCTCAATGATACCGCCGTTATCGCCATGCTTCTCAAGCATATCCAGCAGGTTAACAGTCTCAATTTGATCCAGCGACGAGATTAGGTCGTAATCTTCTGGGGTCTCGAAAGTCAATGGCAGGATACCTTGCTTCTTCAAGTTGGTCTCATGGATTCTGGCAAATGACTTTGTCAGCACAATTTGACCACCCAAAAACCGTGGTGAAAGAGCCGCATGCTCTCTAGCTGACCCCTCACCATAATTGTGCTCAGCAACAATAATCCATGGCCTGTTCTCTTCCTTCCACCTAATCATCAGGTCAGGGATCGAGACTTTATCACCGTTGAAATCCGTCACTTCGTTGACTACCCCAGTCTCCTGGTTGACTGCACCAATCAATGTGTTGTAACTGATGTTCTCCAAGTGGCCCTTATACTTCAGCCACGTACCAGCAGCGCTAATATGATCCGTGGTGCATTTACCCTGCACCTTAATCAGAACATTGACTGATAACTCTTTGCCACTGAATGGCGCAAATGGAGTTAACAGCTGTAGTCGATCTGATTCTGGCGAGACGGCAATCTCAACAGAAGAATCTGGCTGGGGGTCAGCAGACTCTGGGTAGAACTGGTTGCGCTCACCCTTGGTGAACCCCTTGGCGGGTAACTCTTCGCCCTTGGATGGTGGCTCGAATGTGAAATCGGAACCATCCTCCAACTTGATAGAGTCAGTCATGGGGTTGAAGCTTGTCTTGCCAGAGTAGATCATAGCAGTAACAACCTCTGGAGAGGTCAAAAAGTTCATGGTGTTGGGGTTACCGTCGTTTCTGCTCCTGAAGTTTCTATTGAACGAGGTGAAAATTGCGTTCTTGGGCTTGTCTCCTGGAGCAGTATGTCTATCCCATTGCCCGATACAAGGACCGCAGGCATTAGCCAAAACTGTAGCACCGGAGTCCTCAAAGTCAGTGAGAAGCCCGTCTCGCTCAATTGTAGCTCTGATTTGCTCTGAACCGGGGGTAATAAAGAACGGGATCTTGGGCTGGAGCCCAACCTTCTTGGCTTGGTTAACTAGAGATTGCACCCTGGTCAAATCCTGGTACGAAGAGTTTGTGCAACTTCCAATAAGACCGGCACTAACATCCTCAGGCCAGTCGTTCTCCTTAGCGGCTTGACCAAACTTGGAAAGCGGCGTGCTCAAATCTGGGGTGAAAGGTCCATTTATGTGGGGCTCGAGCTCGCTCAGGTTGATCTCTATAACCTGGTCATACTCGCACTCCTTGTCAGCAGCCAAGTAATCAGTTTCCTTCGATACAGTATCCACCAAGCTTGCAATAGGCTCTCTGCCCGTAGCGTTCAAGTACCTATGCATTGAGGCGTTGTAGGGGAACAACGACGTGGTTGCGCCGACCTCAGCGCCCATATTACAGATTGTGGCCATACCGGTGGCAGAAAGAGAATCAACTCCCTCACCGAAATATTCTATAATAAAACCTGTACCGCCTCTAACGGTGAGAATGCCCGCCAGTTTCGTGATAACGTCCTTGGGCGAGCTCCAGCCGTGCAGCTTACCGGTAAGCTTGACACCAAGGACTTTAGGAGCCTTCAACTCCCATGGGGTGCCTGTCAATGCATCGACGGCATCAGCACCACCGACTCCAATGGCAATAGCACCCAGTCCTCCGGCATTTGGCGTGTGCGAATCAGTACCCAGCATCATGAGACCCGGTGCTGAAAAGTTCTCCAGTACAATCTGGTGGATAATACCCGACCCTGGCCCCCAGAACTGGATACCGTACTTCTTAGCACAAGACTCCAAGAAATCGAAAACTTCCTTGTTGGTTGCTCCCGCAGACTTGAGGTCCTGCTCAGCTCCCCTGTCACCGACAATCAAGTGATCACAATGGATCGATGCGGGGACTTTGGTGTTGCTCATTCCGCAGGTCATGAATTGCAACAGAGCCATTTGCGCCGAGGCGTCTTGCATGGCTACTCTATCAGGGTTTAGCTTCAGATACGCCTCTCCACGGATCTGGCCTCCTCGGCCTGCTAGCGACTCCTCGACATTGCATAAGTGGGAGTAGAGGATCTTCTCACTCAACGTTAGCTTCTGCTGGGGGCCCAGAACATGACGAACAGATTGTAACCGCTCGGTAAGCTTCTCATATGGAGGAGCCCTCGACCTGAACTCCTTGGGCAACTTGCCCACCGCTGATTTCAGCATTTTCTTTTTTTTTTCGGTTTTTTTTTTTTTTTTTCCCCCCAATGTTCAGGGACCAAAGTGTCTGAGATCTGATGACTGAAATATACTAGCTGCACCACTGAGCTGAGCTACCTCTGTTAAGATCTCGCGAGGTAACAAAAAAATATCTGAAATTTTTTTCACCTTAATCGGGATCTGCACCGACTGCCGCCGAGATCGGTCGATGACCCGCTGCGTAACCGGCCAATGTTAGAGCTTCAATTTGTAAGCTTTCAAAGTGGGGACAGCGTTTTGGCTACACCAAGGGATATACCATTGCTGGGCTATTCTACCGTGAAAGCAGTTCAGGAGCCGCTTCTTAATTAAGCTCTGAGGGCCATTATAGAATACAAAGCTTCTACGGGGACGAGGCGCAGGCAAAAAGGGTGGTACGAGTTCGATGTTCACGAGTTTGCGTTGACCATTTGTGCTCACTCAGATCGCGGGGGACCCAATATGGGTGGGTGGCCATCCCTCATCTCCACGACAAAAGGCTACCATGCAGTCGTTGGAAAACCACTCTAATACTGGTTTGAAGAATGGTAAGATCTTAGTTAATGAGCTCCTGATGACTCTGTAGGCCGATATTGCACAGATTCCCCTTCCGTAAACGTTTGGCAACTGTCAAAACCGTATCCCTCCCGACGCCCTCATTGAGGAGCCTATGGCTTGCGCTTCTGTGGTGCGTACCCGCTTAATCATGCATGCACGTGCTTTCTCTGCACATACTTACATACGTACTAGTAGTAGTAACACGTTTTCTATTTTTCGAGCTCCACAGCGCATGGATGAGAGCAGCGCCTTTTAGTTAGGGTTTACCAGGCAGGGACCATGCCACTGTGTCTGCAAGGACAACTGGGTTTACCGTTTACCATTTGATTATTATATTAAAGTCCGAATAGGGTAGTTTAGCTATCATAATAGACGCATCCAGATCAAAAAAAAGTTACGTTTTGGTCAAAGTCTGGCGGTCAGTCAACAAGCCCATGCTTATCTAATCTATCAACAGCTTCGAAGCTTGGAGAACACCAGGCACACACTGAGTAGCATCAGTCAAATTATTAAGCTCTCCCCAACCCGCGCTGGCGCTATTTACCTTAAATCATTCCTCAATTGAACTTGTTGATAATATAGAATCTTCGCTACATATAACATAGAAGAGGCGAACAGACAAACTAGAGGAGCAACAATGTCCGAAGAGGAAAGTCTCAAGATAGCCACTTTCACCGAGGTTGCGCAGTCCAGCACGGATGAGGCGCGTCGGTTTCTGAGCGAGACCAAGTGGAACGTCGATGAGGCACTAGCCTTGTACTGGAGCCAGAAGGAGGCTGATGAGGAAAATGCAGGTGTTGGAGCTGATCTCGATTTGGATGACGAAGAAGAGGAAGAAGAAGAAGATGATGATGATGACGATAATAGTGGAGCGCACCGTAATGCCGGGATCCTGGGTCAAAGTAGCAACTACTCGAGCTTTGGTCGACACTCACACCCACTGTCCGCCGGGGCGCCGCAACCTCATGTACTAGGAGGAGGGTCATCATCGTCATCCACGCCTCGAAGTGGTACACCAGTTGATAAGTCCAAAAGCAACAGCAGTAGCAACAACAATAAGAAGAAGTTTGCAACGTTTGCAGACTTGAACAAATCATCAGACCAGATCTCACAGCCTGCAGATGATGATCTCTTCACAGGTGGCGAGAAATCAGGTCTAGCGGTGCAGAACCCAGATGCACATGGTAGCGGCGGCGGGCCTGGATCATCAGGAAGACCATTGGGAGGTGGTAGTGGCAGCGGAAGCGGAATTGGAAGTGGCGCTGGTGGAGGAAGCGGTGGCCAGGAACACTCGGGGGGTTTTAGCTTGCTGCACTCGATTTTTAGAAAAGCCGAGATGGGCAGGCGGCGCCCTGATGAGTTCGATGATGAGGATGAAGACGACGAAGAGTACAACCCTAGGAGAATGGGTGGTGGTGCAGGTAGAGGTGGTGACAGCAGGTCAGGCACCGCGTCCCCCTCGCCTGTATCCAGTTTCAGCGGAACAGGATTCACCTTGGGCGGTGATAATGTACCATCCAGGGCTGTTCCCAGCGAAAGCGACGAGGGCGAGTACGGCGAAGGTGCCATTGGTACCAGTGGTATTGGCGGTAGTGGCAGAGAACGGGTTATCAGACGACTTACATTCTGGAGAAACGGGTTCAGCGTCGACGAGGGCTTGTTGCATAGATACGATGATCCTGCAAGCATACCTTATTTACAGGCAATTAACTCTGGCACCGCTCCATTGCATCTATTGAATATCCAGCCGGGCCAAGATGTTGACGTGCATGTTGTTAAGCGATTAGATGAGGACTACAAGGCTCCCAAAAATGGATTTGCTGGACACGGAAATAGACTGGGAGCTCATATCCCGGAGTCAATTGTCCCTACTGAAACCGCTCCTCCTGCTGCATCCACGAGTACTAATACTGCATCTGCGCCAGCTGGCTCTTCTGGATCTGCGCCATCAGGTGTTATTGGGTCAGGAGACGTTCTTATGCAAATCCGGCTCGGTAATGGTAGAGCTTTGCGCGCAAGGTTTGATTCTTCACAGAGCGTGCAACAGATTTATGATTTGGTGAACCAGCAAGAAGGTAGCAACTCGAGGGCCTATGTCTTGCAGACGACTTTCCCCAATAAGGAACTCAGCGACACAAGCGTGACTATCAAGGAGGCAGGGCTATCTAATGCCGTTGTCGTTCAAAAATGGAAGTAGCCTCAGTATACTAGTCAGCTTGTAAAGGTCCGAGAGCTTTTCTCAAGAAGAGAAGAGCCCTAATTATGATGAGAAAACAAGAATACAATGGTGTCATTGATAATAATAAATAAAAGTACCGTGATGGAGTAAGTGCATTCAAACGCCGGTAGTCCTCGAGCTAAAAGAAAACCAACCTCCTCCGCCTCCACGCGGCTGTGGAGCAGGCCCCTGAGGCTGAGCTTGTGGCTGAGGCAACTTGACACTAGTAGCAGCAGCGGTAGCAGCATTAGGCTGCGTGTCTTGAGTTTTTGACTTATTAGTTTTGTTCAACCAGTCTTGCATGTCCATGTAGTTCCCAGCAATATTCACCATCATTCGATTGTTGATCATTTTGACCTGCAGATTGTTCGAGGGGACTGATGGTAACGCCGGTGTCGCAGGTGTTTGTTGCTGCTGTTGGTTTGAGTGTGGCGGTTGTTGTTGTTGTCGTTGTTGTTGTTGTTGTCGTTGTTGTTGTTGTTGGTGTTGCCTGGAAGCAAAGCTGGTGTTGGCCATGCTGTTGTTGCTGTTGCCGAAGGTCCTTGGAACCGGCCATTTCTTGAGCTCTTGTAGCGGCTGGTGGTTGTGGTTGTGGTTGTGGTTGTGGTTGTGGTTGTGGTTGTGGTTGTGGTGGGTATAATGCTGTTTAGCGTCTGGTTTCAATGCTGATGTAGATGCTGATAGAGATGAAGATGCTAATTTTGAGGCTGCCGTTGCAGGTTTAGATGTAGAAACAGGCAAAGCCGGGGTTGATGCAGAAAGTGAAGTTTTCGATGAAGTTTTTGATGACGAATGCTGTTTTAGAAATGATAAAGATGAGGTTGAAGATGACATTGAGGGTGGCGAGGGGGATGAAGATGACGATGATGCAAGGGATGGTGAAGTAGCGGACAGCGGCGGCGATGACGACCCGTTGTTTTCTGACCCTTCAGGCTGAGTGGTATTTCCCCTTGCTGCCTCTGATGCTTGTTGAAATGCTTTTAGAATGTTAGGCATCTCTTGTGTTAGAGAGACCCCTTGGATTTGAGGAGCTTCCTTCGGCTTGCTGTGCTCTTCAGCAAACTTATAGAACATTTGCTGCAGGTCTCTTACCACTTGGAACATTTCCTGCTGGACCGACTCAAAGGGCGTGCTTTCCAGCTCCTGCAAGAGTTGCCGTACAAAAACACTGTATTTTTGAATCAACGGGTCAGCAGAAGAGGCTGAAGACGACGAAGACGTACTACCCCCGGAGTTCTCTTGGATCTTATTCACAATCTTGAATAGCTCATAGTGGATATTAATCAAGGTGGCTCTTGAAATAGCTAGCTGCAGCTTGAACTCCAGCTTTGCATACTTGGAGATGATCCTTAAAACTAGCATGGTCAATATAGTTCTTGAGTCGGACTGAATCAGCGACTTCCGTGATAGGTAGATCTTTCTTTTAAGAGCCTGGATATCCCAATCTTGAATCTCACTCAGCAAAAACTGTGCCCTGTCATTGACCATGTTCGCCAAGTTCAAGTCAAACCTTCTTGCCGAATCATTCTCCTGCTCAGCGTCGAAATTGTACAAGGTCAGTAGCCCAAATGTCCAGGTTTCCGTCTCCTTCAAATGTTTGTCAATAATGCACATAATCTCAAATGCTATCAATATATCCTCCTGCTCTATCTGTTCGATGCCCGAGCATGCATTGTACATGTCTTCCTTGGTAATGACCTGCTTTTGCAGCAGGACCATTACCGGGTCCATTTTCCCTTTAGTCTTTCGGCACCCGCCTCCGTTTGTGTTAGATTTTTTCTTCCTTTACAGTACAAGTTCTAAACTTGAATAGTAGGAATGCAAAGACACAGTCTGACCATAGGCAAAACAGCAAAACAGTGCAAAGGCAGCTCTAGCTCCGTCGTCCCTGGTTGTCGGCTATGCAATCCGCAGTCCTGAATTGCGATCTTAAATATTTGGTATTCTACCTCGAGCAAGAAGCGAGGCTCACGTGGGTACACTCAATGCTCCAGTGGCTTATAGTCCCATACAGACCTCACTGTTTCCGTAAGTCTAAAATTGAGAAAAAGGTTGTTTCAAGGTAATGGAGGGGGGAAATGCAAATGTTGACCTTTTTCCTTAAAGTCTTCCCTCTAGCTAGCTAAGTAGTGTGTGCTGCATGCTGTCTCGAACCTTAAAGTTAGCAAACTCAGCTCATTGATCAGCCTTGGTCCAAGTCTAATTGGTGCGCTGATCATTTAAATGGATCACGATCTCTCGGAGCCTGGGCGCGCGCGGCTTGGATCAATGACGACTGATTACGCAGACTAACAATAGAGTTCCCGCTTTTTGCTCAATGGGTAGGCAGCATTGCTTCTGATTCCTATAATATCGACGGGAGAGAATCTATCATATCCGTAATCTGCTCGCTGAGCCGAAGTTGGAGCAGAGCGAAAACGCTAGGCTACCTGAGCACGCGAACTGGCGATGGGAGAAGCGCTCCGAGCACGTGAACGAAACTTGAGGCATCACGGTCTATCCTTGTTAGACCTACCAAAGCCCCTCTTCAGCAGTCACTGACTCATTGATATACGTAGCTATTTCAATTGACTTGGTCATACCACTAGCTGGATTTGATCTCAACGAGGGCTCTACGCTCGATAACCCCGTCGTATAAGAGCCTAAGACTTTGTCGCTGAAGGATCCTGAGAACGTAGAGCTCATGAGTTGGGACAGTTACCGGGTAGACTTCAGGTTACAGTAGCCAATGAAGGGTTGGCTGCACTCACTTTGAGGTAATTGAAAAAGCAAGAGCCCGGTGTGTTAGGTTGTTTCGTTATCTCGCCCAATGCCTTTGTATTGTCTTGTCTTGCCCAATCAAATAGATCCGGCGTAATTTATTATCAGCACTAAGAGCCTCAGGCGGTGATTTACTCCACAATTTGAGAGATCGGCAGTTCAGGTACTCAGTCTGGAGATTGGATTCATTGGCCTAGTCTTCCTTAGTACTAACACTAAGAGTTAGTGAATGGTTAACTGTGTCTGACTGTGAAGTTGATCGATCGATGGAGCTTTCACGAGTCACGTGCCGACACTGCAGACGTTTTCATGCATGTATGCATTATTAGAGGGGGACCCGGTCGAGACTTAATTCAAAAAGAGAGATCTCTCATGAACCAGTGCTGAGACTAGACCCAACAGCTCGGGATGAGTATACTGAGGTCGAGCTGTAGGTACATAGACATTGGGGCGAACCTCACTGATCCTCAGTTCCAAGGCATATACCATGGCAAGCAGGCCCATACTCCCGACCTGGAGGAAGTCCTTCAGCGAGGTCGTCAGAATGGTGTTGAGAAGATGCTGGTGACCGGGTCGAACCTGACGGAATCACAAGATGCAATCAAGTTATGCGAGCAGTACAAGCCGTTCAACTTGTTTTGTACCGTAGGTGTACACCCTTGCCATGTAATGGATATTGTCAATAGCGAAAAGGGAGTGGATAACTACTTGACGGAGCTAGAACAACTAGCTAAATCCGGGTGTCAAACCGGGGTGGTGAAAGCGTTCGGAGAGATTGGGCTTGACTATGACAGGTTACATTACGCTCAGGCTGATGTTCAGCGCGATTTCTTTGAGCGTCAGCTCAAAATTGCTAGCGGGATCAAGACTCTTCCACTGTTTTTGCATTCAAGAAACTGTGCCGACGATTTTGTGTCGATACTGAAAAAGTACCAGCCTGGGTTACCAAAGGGTGGAGTTGTACACTCGTTCACAGGGTCGCTGGAAGAGCTACGGTCGTACCTAGCTATGGATTTATTTATTGGCATCAATGGGTGCTCGCTGAAGACCGAAGACAACTTGGAAGTTGTCAAGGCGATCCCATTAAACAAGCTTGTGCTTGAGACTGATGGCCCTTGGTGTGAGATTAGACCCTCGCATGCATCTTCAAAATTACTGTCCAAGGATGAGCACGATCAAAGCTTGCCGTTTGATAGTTTCAAAAAGGAGAAGTTCGTTCCAGGGTCGATGGTCAAGGGCCGCTGTGAGCCTTGTTCAATTACAAAAGTCAGTAAAGTGGTTGCAAAGGTGCTCGGCATATCTGAGCAGGAGCTGTCGCATCAAGTGTGGAAGAATACAGTGGACTTGTTCGGTATGGAGTGATTTTGGGACTATCGTATCCAGAAGTTGAACATTTAGAAAGATAGAAACTGTAAACAAGTAAACAAGTAAACAAAAAACAACAAAAGATTTTATAGATGGAATAAAATAAAGAATAATATTAACATGCAATTCAACTCGAGTAGAAGTAAATCAGGAAGACGGCAACTGCATCTCTTGAAAAGAGCGCGAACCTTTTCTCTCTCAAATCTACTCCGACACAAGTGTTCATGAGAAATCATGATTTATTATCAGAAACGGAAGTATCCTCACCTTCGCTTTCACCATTGAGCTGGTCATCCTTGTGATCTTCCTCCTCATCATCCTCGTCCTCGTCGTCCTCAGCATCGCTGAGGTATTCCTTGACGCTATAACCGTGGCTCTCTCTTTCAGCAATAATTCTCTCAAACATCATTTGGTGCCATTCCTTCAAAGTCTTACCCTGTAGCAAAGCCACAATAACAATAGTCATGTTATCGCAACCAATACCACTGATACTCCCCTCTGGAGCCAAACAGTAGTCCAACATAGACTCGCAAACAGTCTCAAGATCATGCTTCAGCAGTAATTCTTCTCTAATTTTTTCAACTGCGCCTTGGGAATCCATACAATCCCAGATACCATCACATGCAAGAATCAAAAACTCATCGTCTGGAGTGACATTATGTTCAATGACATCTGGGTAGGCAGTCACGGCTTGCTCCTCTGGGGGCAATTTCACCGACTTTTTGAAATCAAAATCACCAATTGCTCTGGAAAGTGCTAGATTACCATTGACTCTGTCAGATTCCACAAACCCACCCGCGGTAATGATTCTGTATCGTTCACCAGCATTGGAAGGTTTATGATCAAATGACAAGGCTTTAGCCTGGCCCTTACATGACAAAACGGTCCTTGAGTCGCCAGCATTAGCACATATAATCTTCTTGTCGGCAATAATGGCCGTAGTGGCGGCACATCCGGACGAGTTCTTTCTGAAAGTGACATCGTGTAACAAAGCTCGATCTGTGCCCAAGAACCCATCCTTCAAAGCTTGCCCGAAATTGCGGGACTTGAAGGTAGTTCTACTTGCGACAATTTGGTGCAAGAAGTTACCAGTGTATATAGCTGCACGGTCACCTCCATGCCCATCATAGACACCGAAAAACGATACTCGCTTCTCGGGACTTGTGCTGGTCTCAGTTGCCACAGTGGTCGTGGTCAAATGCTCATCTCCAGCCTTTCTGGCACCCGATGATGCTGCACTATCATCCTCAGTGGTATCCCCATGACTGGCATCGCCGTGATGCTTCTCGCTCTTGCTCTTTTTCTGAGCAACCTTATCATCGTCGTTACTGTTGTCGTCGTCGTCATCTTCGTTATTGTCATCATGGGAAGTCTTGGGCTCCACTTCAAGCTCATCTTCAATCACTGAAGTTGTAGATGGCCGCTTCTTGGGCTCGAATTGTGCCGAGTCCTGCTCCTTGAGATCAAGAACAATCGCATGGGCATCTTCCATCGATATTCTCCAGCCCTGCATGGACGAGAAAGCCCCGGCTAGCATGTCATCCTGGAAACTTCCGGATTCCTACAGTTCAGTTAGATCAGTCATGTTATTTGCAATTGCAACTGCATTTCCCTCTGCAATATTCTACTGTTCCCCTCAGAAGAAATCAGAGAGCGCCTTGAAGCTTGAGCCAGAGAACCCCGCTCCGAGCAACATGGCAACCTCCAGTACAAGAACACAGGGAAGCACAAACAAGCAGCTAACAGCTACCCCAATCGTTCCCATTGAACAAGAAGCACACATACCTTTGTAGTAACCGGCTGGGAAAGAGTTTGACCCATTTGTGTCTGTCGTTGCGCTAACCCTTGGAGCGACCCACTTCTTTTTTTTTCGTGATCAAATTATCGGGGTTGGGTTGGTGTGAGTATAAGTTGGGTTGAAAGGGAAAGAGAGAGAGAGAATGAGAGTATTTGCGGGTGGGCAAAATGTGTGGGAACAGGCTTTGGCTATAACTATGCTGCTGGAGCAGCAGCAGCCCTTCTTCTTTTCTACCGTTGCGGCCCCCGCTGTTAGCACTGATCACTTTACTGTGATGAAATTAGGCGGGTTTGTCATCAAATTGTCACCACCAGCTTTTTGCTAGGAAAAGACATGAGCTTGTTGCGATGATGGCTTCCCACGACTCGAGTAACAGACTGGCTAGCAAATGGAAGCAAAGCTGTTTTTGATAGCTCTTTTCACTTTCTACTGCGGTCCTTGCATTTGTACAAGAAAAGAATTGGCTTTAGTCAAACTTCAATTACATGAACCCTCTGGAAGGTTCCTGTCCCAGAACCACCCGATGCAATGTCACCCGAGTGGTTGCTATCAATAGAGCAGCATAACACGAGACTTTGAGTATTTTTTACCCTGTAGTTTACTGGGAAACAGCTAGATTTGACATTATTATATAACGACACTATAACCGAAGCACGCCAGGCAGAAAGCTCCAGGAATTGACACCCATTAGCCATTTACGTGTTCTCATACTGACTAGTTGGTATGGTGCTCATTACCGGGTAGGGCTTTTGGTTAGAGTAGCATAAGTTATATATAGTTATCAAAATCTCGCCGGCCGGCCGGCCTGCAAAACCAACGGTCACGTGCATATCAGCTGTAATTGAACCATGGTCTAAATTAGTCACCGCAGACTGACCAGTGACCAGACTCAACTGAAAAACGATCCAGAGCATTGAAAGGTCACAGTTTGAACTTTCCAAAGTTTGACCAGACTCACCAGGACAGGTCAGAGAAGCTTCAACTTCATACTAACCGGTGCTTATACAGCTACCAGAGCACATCACAATGTCCATAGAGATCCAGCCTTCCTTGGAATCTCTCCGGGAGACCATACAGACAGCTCATTCGAAGTCGACTAAGGCAGATGCAGACTCTTTACCTCCCAACACTTTCCCCGTGTACGGCTACATTCTGGCCAGCGGGTTGACACCACACCAAGCATACCTGAAGCTGGTGAACCCCAAGAACAGTCCAACGGGGAAACCAAGCCCGTCTGTACTGCTTGAGAGCGCAATTGGCGGTGAGAAGCTGGATAGGTACTCATACATTGGTGTGAACCCACGGAAAATTGTCAAGACCGGTAATGGGTTTGGTCCCGATGTTGATCCATTAACTGTACTCGAGGAGGAGCTTTCCTCATATAGACAGCCCACTGAGCAAACTTCAATGGTGCCAGGCTTGACTGGAGGTGCCCTAGGGTATATCTCTTACGACTGTATCAAGTACTTCGAGCCAAGGACGAAACGGGATTTAGAAGATACCTTGCACTTACCGGAGGCTGCGTTTATGCTTTTTGACAGCATTATCGCCTTCGATCACGTTTATCAGCGGGTAGTGGCTATTCACAATATTCATATACCAGAAGACGAAGGGCTAGCTCAGTTTGATCTGGCAAAGGCGCACGCTGAAGCCAACGCTGAAATTACCAAGGTGCTCACTCTGATCAGAGACGATCCCGTTTACGAGATCCCCCAGGGTCCCGTAGTACCCAATGATGATTTCGAGTCCAATGTTGGCCAGGCTGGGTACGAAGGGTTTGTGAAAAAACTAAAGGAGTATATCTTGGCTGGTGATATCATCCAGGCGGTCCCCTCGCAGCGGGTTGAGCATAAGACCGACGTGCATCCATTCAACATTTACAGGCATCTACGAACAGTAAACCCTTCGCCGTATTTGTTTTACATTGACTTTGGTGATTTCCAGATTGTTGGGGCATCGCCCGAGCTGCTAGTGAAGATTGACAAGGGTAGGGTGATCACTCACCCAATTGCGGGGACAATTCGAAGAGGCAAGACGATAGACGAGGATGACCAGCTTGCTGCCGAGCTGCTGGCGTCGACCAAGGATAGAGCTGAGCATGTCATGCTGGTGGACTTGGCTCGGAACGATGTTAACAGAGTATGTGACCCGCTGACATGCTCCGTGGACCGGCTCCTCACCGTTGAACGGTTCAGTCACGTTATGCATTTGGTCTCGCAGGTTTCGGGCGTGTTACGGGCCGGTAAATCGAGGTTCGACGCTTTTAGGTCCATTTTTCCCGCTGGTACTGTCTCGGGTGCGCCTAAGGTTAGAGCCATGGAGATTATTTCTGAGCTTGAGGGTCTGCGTCGAGGGGTGTATGCTGGAGCAGTGGGATGCTGGGGGTACAACAAGAACATGATGAACACTTGTATTGCCCTCAGGACTATGGTGGTCAAAGATGGCGTGGCCTACCTGCAAGCCGGCGGTGGTATCGTGTACGACTCCGACCCATACGAGGAGTATATTGAGACTGTGAACAAAATGAAGTCCAACTCGGCGACCCTTCGACAGGTTGAAGAAATCTGGAGTAAGGAACAGAGGCAAAAGACAGATTAAGTATTTTTTGTCCTATGAACTGGGCTAAATTTATGCAACTAATTTTAACTTAAAGCTTAACACTTGGCGAGCTCGTTGACAAAGTTTTCGCCCCAGTATGCGGACGTATACTTGGACACGTACTTGAAAAGCCGCTCATGGTTGGCTATTCTTTTTTCCATGGGTAACGTTAGTGCCTCGAAAATGGCTTCAGACATGTCTTCCGTGTTCCATGGGTTGATGATCAAACTTCCATTTAAAGACTGAGCTGCTCCTGTAAATTCAGAAAGAATGAGTTGGCCACGTCTTTCCTGCTGGCAAGCAATGTACTCATATGAGACCAAGTTCATACCGTCTCGCGTACTGCTAACAAGACAAACGTCACTGACTGAGTAAAGAGAGATCAGCTCGTTGAAATCAACGGTCTTGTGTAAGAAATGTATCGGTGTGAACTCAACAGTGCCAAACCGACCATTGATCCTACCCACCATTTCATTAACAACTGCTCTCAGGTTCTGATACTCTTCGACATCACCCCTAGACGGCACCGCAACTTGGACAAGGACGAGTTTCCCGATCCATTCTGGGTGTTCATCGAGAAAGATCTCAAAGGCATGCAGCTTCTGAGGCACTCCCTTAATATAATCCAAACGGTCAACACCTACCATCACCTTGACCCCATCAAATTTGTGTTCCAGCTCCTTGACTCTTGACACAACTTTCGGCTCCTGGAGCCCCTCCACGAACTTGGCAGTATCTATACCAATAGGGAACGCGCCCACATGGACGGTTCTTCCGTCGTATTCAACACTATTCGGAAGTGTGTTGAGCTTCAAAATCTTGGATACTGCACTGAGGAAATGCCGACAGTAGTCGTAAGTATGGAACCCGATCAAGTCACAGTACAAGACTCCCAACAAAATACCCTTTCTCACCGGCAGAACTCTATAGATTTCACTTGAAGGGAAGGGAGTGTGCAAGAAGAAGCCCAGCTTGATATTAATGTTCGTTCTGGTCTTGGCAACCTCTTGCCTCAGCATGTACGGCAACAACATCAGGTGATAGTCATGGACCCACACCAAATCACCGTCCTCAACAACCTCAGCCACAACTTCGGCAAACATCCGGTTTGCTTCCGTGTAAGCCTCCCATGCCCGCTCATCAAAGTTCATCTCACCCGGGTGGTAGTGGAAAAGAGGCCACAAGATCGAGTTACTGAACCCATTGTAATGCAAATCAGCCAGATGGTCACTCAAGAAAACAGGGATGCAGCTGAACTTCTCCTGAAGCTCCCGTCGGACCATTTCCTGTTCATTCTCGGGAACCTCCAGCCCGGGCCACCCAAACCACTTGAAGTCCGTGGTTTTCATTAACCCTGACATCCCCGTGGCCAGTCCACCAGAGGACTCATGGTACGTGTAGGTACCATCGTCTTTCCGCTTGATCGTCACCGGCAGTCGGTTGGATATAGCCACGAAGCTCTTATTCTTCACCATTTTTCTCTTCTAAAGCCTTGTACGTGTTTTCACAAGCTCATACAATGACCCTTGATTCCACCGATACCAAACTCTCAATAAGTAGCTCTAGGTACCTCAATGACCCGTCTCAGCAAGGACCTTATTTAGGCGGACTATTCTGCTATCTAGAAAGCTAGCCTTGTAGAATGCACGAAAGCAGAGCCCAATGGATAAGAAACTCAGAATCAAGACCAGAGCAGCGACGCTTGTAGAAAAACCGAAAAGCTCAATCTAAGTATAGTGACCGGGGTAAGGAAGAAAAAGAGGCCCCGGGGAGACTGAGGGTATATAAACCAAATTTAGCAGGCTGCTGCTACACTGTGCAGTGCTGGTACCATAACACACATGTGCATGCACCGATCCTTGAGCAGCTATATCCAGCTAAATAGCGGGCTGAGCACGGAGAGCAGCATATCACGCATGCCGAGAGCTAAGTGTGGGAAATTAAGGTTTTGCGATTCTTGGTTTTGTTGCTAACAAAAGTGATCAGAGCCCAAATCAAAGCTGGAAATCACCATATGTTTTCTGTTAGTGTTTTGGCTAACTAAATTGCTGTGATTGCCGGTGCCATCTGCTCGTCTTCGCCGCCCTTGCAGCGCGCTCCGTGCAGTGTTGCAGAAGTTCTTACAAAGTATGCTCAGTTAAGCGATTGGAAGCATCACAAACTCAAAATTTGTTGCTTGTTTTGCTCCAATCCTGAAACATTTTATTCTGGCCCAGTCACAGACTCACAGAACCTTGCTCGCCTCATCATCAGCCGAGACGCACCCCAAAGTTTTTTTTTCTTCTCTTCGGCGGCGGCAAGAGCGGGGCTTGCTGCGTGGAGAGTTTACTTACTGAGTGTGCACCATAGTCGGTCCTCCCACTTGAAAGCTTGGATTAGTCAATCAGGGTAATTGCTTGTCTTTGCAGAATTCTTCGACACAACCGGTAAAGTTGCAACTGCTTTTTATAACGTTACTGCCTCTGGTTTCGAACCGGAACCCGCGCTTAAAATAACTCTCAAGAGAAGAGTAGCAAAACGCGTGGCAAGGTCGAGTTGTTTGACGACGCGAACTGTGAGCTACCGATAACGGGGTCAAAAAGAAATTTCGCGATATCTGACAGATAGGATCAAAAAAAAAGGATCAACATATAGGTCCGGGAAAATATTTCCAAGCTCAAGATCACAAAACACTACAGCCAATGACCAACTCCAATGAGTCCAAGTTTGCAAAACAGCACTCGCTGGATCTGCCCAAAGCGGCGGCCATAGAGGTCCCAGCGTTGGTGAAAAATGTGGACCGCGCGGTGGACATGTTAGGAGGGAAAGCGGCTATCTTGAAAGCGGTGGAGAACCTTGGCCTTAATTCTTCATCTACAACCAATTCTTCTTCTGCGGGTAGTGGCAATGGTGACGGTGGCGATGGCGATGGCGATGGAGATGATGACGGTGATGGTCAGGGAGATGATGGGTCAGCACAAAACAGTCGGTCGTCAACTTCAGGGACCAATAAAGGAGGTGCGTCGCGTGCCAGCCTAAGAACACCAAGTAATAAGTCTAAGTCAAGCGCGGCAAGTGCCAGTCGGAGTGGAGTTTTGGCAAATCAACCTGATACTTTGCAGCTTAGGCTCAGACCGGGTGATGTTTATGAGCATCCTATCTCATCAACTGCTTCCAAAACAAGAAATATCCTGTTGAAGGTGACGGTCCCCACGCGGTTCCTTGAAGAAGCCCACGGCGATTACCAGAAAGCTTTGCAGCTGAGCAAGGGCCAGTATACAGTGAAGCCCGAGTATATCATTGAGAAGAATTACAGGTTCAGGGAAATGAGCGATTTCCAGTATATCACTGCCAACTCGCCCTTTGCCAACAAGATGCGGGGGTCATTGTTCAGCGGAGATTTGGATGCTATAAAGGGGCTGGATTTGTCGCCGCAGAAATCAATAAACCCCGATGCAACTGAGCTGGACATGCCCCCGCCGCCCAAGTTCTCTAACGTGGGCTACCCCTTCAAGTATGGATACCTCCAGAACCCATATGTCACCATCATTAGAGACGAAGTGACGGGTACTAAGCGGACCATAAACTCTACCTCAGCTAAGAAAGTCGATACCTTGTTTGTCACTTGGGATGTCCCCACGCCCAATGGGCCACCTGGTTTGAGAAATGAGGTTACCGAGCCGGCAGTCAAGGAGTGTATTCAACTTCTTCGGGAACTGTTTGAAGAAAGGCCCATTTGGACACGGTTCGCTATTGAAGAGCGGATCCCGGGCCATTTGCGATACAAGATCAAGTTTTCTATCGTCCACGTGGGGTACCAGCTGAAACAAGGGCCATGGAAGGGGACTGTGATCAAGTACGGCGTTGATCCTAGGAAATCACCAGAATGTGCAATTTATCAAACTGAAACTTTCCGAGTGTTTGCGGCTCCAGAGGACTTTGAAGCATTTATACAGTCGCGCTCAAAGCGAACGTGCCCACCTTACGAGTTTGATGGCAAGACTATACCTTTAGCGAAAACCTTGCAGTGGTACGATATTACTGATGCTAGGACAAGGCGAATCCTCAGCGAGGCACCTCTCAAGGACACGCCCGATATGGTTGACGGGTGGTACGAGAACTACGGGATCACAGTTGCACGCAGAATCTTGAGAGAAAAGCTATTGGCAGTAAGAGACCAAAAGGTTTTGACCGATACTACTGTCGATCGAATAATTGAAGAGCTGGACCGAAAGCGCAAAGCTAAAGAAGAAAGTGTGCCGGTTGAACCTGATCAGAGCATAGCTAATGATGATGAAGAAGATGATAATGACTATTTTGATGGTGACGATGACGATGATGAAGATGAAGATGAAGATGATAACGAAGAACAGGAGGAAGAGGAAGACGATGAGGATGATGAGGATGATGATGATGATGATGATGATGATAACGGGAAGGTGTCTGAGGAGAGTAATCAGGGGGCTTCTGCTGAGGGATCAGGGAGCGCGATATTGGATAAAGCAGGCGTCACTATAGAAGCACCTGAGACAACTCAAGAGCCGCAACAACATGATGAGGACGGCGATACAGAAATGGCTCAAGAGTGAAACAAGTACTATCGTCTAAGCATGATAGCTATGATTCAAGGCCCAGGCCCGCCCATTCGCTTTCAACCTCTGCGAAAGTTCGCATTATGAGATCGGCTATTGTCGGCATTATCTGGCATACTGCGATCGGCGCACCGACCGATCGTGATCTTCGCTGTCACTCCAGCTAAATTAAGCTTAACAGTTGAGTCAGCCTTATAGGCCAGAGGCATCCAGCTTTTTGGAGCCGACCCTGGATGCCGCCATCTCTTTTTATTAAAGGCGCTGACTTCAGAGTTGGTGCTAGCCTGGATTCTCTCTGAGTGTTGGTCAACACAAAGGGGGTCATGATACGGACAAGGAGGTCATACCTAAAGCCTTGTCAATTCCAAGGAGCGCCAGTGAGGCGGAGCCAGAGCTTTCGTCCTATGTACACTACAGCTGGTCCCCTCCTCTGGTAAAACTTTCCCTACGGAGTTAAGGTGGTCAGGAGCGGCGCAGACTCTGACAAAAAACTTCGCCCCCTTATCATGTTAAATAAATCACTCAAGGCTCGGGCCCCGAGGACCGAATAGTCTAGCAAAGGGATCAACATTCTTGATCTTACATATTGTGGCTTGCTTGCATCTGCATAACCCTCTTTCATGTAGACTCTAACCTTCTGTTTTTCCGAATAAATCCATTGTCTGAGCCAGGCATCTAACGCTTCTTTTGGCGGGTCGCCGTGTGTTCTCTCGGTCATTCTGCGCCGTACTCGGCCGTGGTGGATCCAGGACCCTTTAATTATGCCTTTCTCCCCTAGTTAAAAAGTGAAAAATCTTGACATTTATCTAATCCCGCTGACAAAAAACTGACTAATATCGCCGCCTAAATGGCTGAAATTTAACGTTGGATTTAAGCTACGGTTACAGGCCCAGTTAACAAGTAACGGCCAAAGTCCAGATACGAACCGCGATGTGCATCACCCGGCTATTTTAATAAACTTCGGAGCTAAAGATAACCTTGTTTTGATCCGAAGCCAGTATACGGAGCTTGTGTGTCAGCTGTGAGGTATATAAATATAACATAGCCGAGCCTTCCAAAAAAAAAAAAAATCCCATAACCTTTCTTCATCCCTGTCTCTCTTTGTTTCTTTCTGTCGAGGAATAAAAGAAAAGCTGTATTTGTTCTCAGAGCAGAGCATCTGGAAAACGCGAGAGGGGGAGTAGAAAAGAAAATGTCCTTCCGAGACTACCGGCCGGGTCTTCTGATACGTCGAGCTCTTTTTGCACTATGCCTGGTTTTGTCTCTTGAAGCAGTGGTAGCATGGTCCCCCACAAACTCGTATGCTCCGGGGAAAGTGGACTGCCCCAGCGATGAGAAGAGTCTTGTAAGGATAGCCGAGGGGCTTAGCTCTGGGGAGAAGGATTTCATCTCGGACCGAATCAAGGTGACTAGACCGGCGCTCACAGATTTCTTGGGTAGGGCTAACCTGACTGATTTCGGTCAGAGCATTTCATCTTTTGTGGGCAACTCTACTATTCGTATTGGGCTTGCGTTCTCCGGCGGTGGGTACCGAGCCATGCTGGCTGGAGCTGGCCAATTCTCTGCGCTGGACAATAGGACTACAGATTCCACCAACAAGAACATGCTGGGAGGGCTTGTACAGGCGAGCACATATTTCGCGGGTCTTTCCGGCGGAAACTGGATGCTCAATTCTATTGTTATCAACAATTTCACCACGGTCCAGGAGCTGCAGGCCTCAGACGACGTTTGGGATTTCTCGCATTCCATTCTGAGCCCTGACGGTATCAACATCTTTGGTGGGATTTCATACTGGAAACATATCAGAGACGATGTCAAAGCTAAACAAAAGGCTGGGTTCAATGCATCCATCACTGATATCTGGGGGAGAGCGCTATCTTATCAGTTCTTCAACATTAGCCGTGGCGGCCCTGCTCTTGGATTCAGCGACGTTAGAAACTTTGACGCGTTCAAGTCAAGGGATATGCCATTCCCTATTGTAGTAGCGGATGGTCGAGCTGCAGATACAAAGATCTTGGCTTTAAACTCTACTGTGTTTGAGATTAGTCCCCTGGAGCTCGGGTCATGGGATCCCTCGTTGTATGCATTCACTGACACCAAGTACTTGGGATCTGACGTTGACAATGGGAAGCCCAGCACTTGCATCAATGGGTTCGACAACGCCGGGTTTACCATGGGCACGTCGTCGTCTCTATTCAACCAGTTTATTTTGCAGCTCAATAGCAGCGGGGTTTCTGGGTTCATTTATGACCTTGCCGAGGATTTGCTCGAAGACTTGCAACAGGATAACGACGATATCGCGCTTTACCACCCTAATCCATTTGCCGGCGTTGAGTACACCACCCATTCCGACTCCATCGCTAATGCTGAATACCTTGAACTTGTAGATGGTGGCGAGGATAACCAAAACGTGCCTCTTTACCCTCTGATCCAGCAGGAGCGAGAGATGGACATTATTCTTGCATTCGACAACTCGGCCGACACTGATTACTACTGGCCCAATGGAAGCTCGTTGGTCCAGACTTACCAGCGTCAATTTGCATTCTCCGGGAACCACACGTTTTTCCCCTACGTGCCTGATACGGAGACTTTTATTAACAATGGATTGGCGAACAAGCCCACGTTTTTTGGCTGCAACGCCTCGAACCTAACTTCGCTGTTCAACGATTCGATCCCGGAATCAGAAAGGTTTGTGCCACCATTGGTTGTGTACATTGCCAACACGCCGCATTCGTTCATGTCGAACACTTCAACTTTCAAAATGTCTTACGAGCAAAGCGATTCTGACGGTATGATTCAAAATGGGTATGAGACTACCACAAGGTCAAACGGTACTCTTGATTCTGAGTGGATGACTTGCCTGAGTTGTGCCATTGTGCAGCGTGAGCGTGAACGACGAGGGTTGGCACCTACTAGCCAGTGCGAGCAGTGTTTTAGTAAGTACTGCTGGAACGGGGAAAGGAACTCTACTCAGGTGGACAAGTCGTCGCCTAATTACAACCAGACTCTTATTTCGAATAAGAGCGGTGACTCTAGCTCTAGTTCCAGCTCTAGCTCTAGCTCTAGTTCCAGCTCAAGCTCAAGCTCAAGCGCAAGCTCTAGCGGACACAAGAAAAACGCTGCCAGCGGACTACGACTCCCAACCACCATTTTCGCCGCAGCTCTGGTAGCTCCCTTTTTGTTCATGTAAATTATTCATAACCCTATATACTACGAAAAAAATTACGAATAGTAGGACGAAACAGCCTGGTTAAACCCGTCTCGCCAAACCCAGACCATATCGCTATTCCCATGCTCTTTGATATGCTCAGTTAGCCTCGAGTTTCGCCATGCAACCCGACGCCCCAGTTCGGCGTTCTTCTCGGCAAAAGCTTTGGCATCGGCCCACCCTTGCTTGAATCCTGCCTCGTACCTGGGGTGCTCCCAATTCTTGTGCTTATCCTGCGATTCCCAGTACGCTTTGTGCTGGCCGAACTTATCCTTGAAACTCTTGTCGAAATCGTCATCAGTTTTGGCCTTGCCTTCAACTCTTAATGGCGATAAAGCATTTTTATCGCACATCTCGCGATACCCCCATTCTCCGCCTGACCCCCACTGGAACTTGTATGTCCAGAAATAGGCTCCAGTGGTGGCTTTGTGGCAGAACGTTTGACACTCCCGCTGGCCGTACTCAACAGCCTTTTGGCCTCTGTCACTACTACCTCCCTTGTTCCAACTCTGCTCGTCTAAAACACAAGAAAACTCACCAACCAGCACGTCGGCGTCCTGGGTATCTGGGACACAACAATCCACGTCGTTGATCAGCTGGTCGGGGGACTTGGACCTGTCAGAGTCGCTGAAACACTTGTAAACGTGGGTATCTACCACGAACCCGGCGTTGGGGTGCTTGGCCACAAACTTGATTGCAGCATCAGGGTTCCACCCGTCTGAGATCACTAGTGGTATATCCGGGTTGACTTTGCGGATCCGTTTGGCAGCCTCGCTATAGAACTTTTGCACTTTATCGCTAAATTCAGGCGCCTCGTTCAAAATCTCGATCCCACATACATTATCCTTACCAGCAAGACTATGTGCCATCTCTTCGAGGCAGTCCAGAGCAATTGAGCGGTATGTCGAGGAAGACCACAACTTACCGCCGCCGCTAGACGTTCCGCTGTGCTCCTGCTCGTTAGCCCCGCCGGGCAGAGCATGCAAGTCGACCAGCACGGCAATCCCCCGCTTAGAAGCCGAGTCAATCACTTGCTCAACCGCATCCCAGCTATGGTTGTAGACTGAGCCGTACTTCTCAAACGACGTGCCCTTGGTGTACTTGCCGTTCCCCACGTTCCAGAACCCCACGGGCAACCTGATCGCATTAGCCCTACCGTTATCCTTCAGCCAGTTCCAATCATCATCAGTCAGCCATGATTTCCAATGCTCTTCAAACTTGGCTCGGGCGCCATCAACACCCTGAGCTTTAACCAAAGCTGTAACAGCATCCAACTCGCTGCCACCCTTGCAATCCTTCTCCTCGAACATTTTACCGGCAATCCATTTTTCGAGAACAAACATTGAGCCTATGTTCGGCCCGAAGTTTCGTCTGTTCTGGTACACTTGTCGGTCATTGGGCGGCTTCCCCGGGGCAGTTGCTACTTGCAACTTGAAGTCGCTATCGCTGCTATCTGAGCTGATAGACAGCTTTTTCAATGCATGGCCCAACCCCATTCTGTTCAATTCAGACTTCTCAGTACTTTGAAAATGCTTTATTTGATATAGAAGTATAGAAGGTCAAATGAGGGGAGGGAGGAAGGGAGGGACCCTTGCTTTATATTGTTCTCATATCCCGCGTCCCACGTTGCTACTTGGGACCTGGGGCTCTGGGGATTGGATGGATTATGGGCAATAAAGCCGAGCTGCAGCGGGGGCTGGACCGCGCCTTAAGATCACACAGTACTGTTTAACTGCAGATCGCTCTCTATCTTACAACGAAAGCACATGCGCACCACGGGCGATGACATCGGTCCAATCTCGATGCTTGCGCTCAGATCGCCGCTAACAAGTTTATGTTACAGTGTGGGGCCTTTAAGCACAGTGATATCTAAGAAGTGTTAGGTTGCGAGTGCTCTCACATAGTGGAACCACCTAGGTCATTTTGACAAATTCACTGGAGCAAGGCTTGGTAGATACAATGCCTCGTGACTAGTTCTATCTAGGTTGGAATGTTTTTGAATAAAAAGACTTAGTTGATACTAAGTATTGATGGTCTAAATATTGATGGTACAGTAGAAGCATTTTGGGTCATTGTCGCTTAAGAGCAACTTATCCCAGTAGACTTATATAAATAAACAATTTTTGGGCCATGAGGGCTCAAAGCTTAGGCTCTCTTCCTTGCCCCCGGATCACCAACATACTTGTTTGCCATTCTAAAGGGTTTTGTTAGTTCCAAACAGCTCTAATACCTGACCTCTGAAGAAACAAAAAAAAAATAACTTACCGTTTGGCGTTTGCGCCAGGCTCGCGTTTATGAACCGATAATTGAACACCCTCCTTTGATATCCTGAACCTATCCTGTTGCTCAAGCTTCTCTTGGACACTGGTGTTGATCCCCATGAAAGTTGTGTAGATACCGAACCCCACGAATGCGAGCAGGCTCAAAACCAACAGCGCCGCTACGCCCATTGCTACCGACGCCAGCGAGACCTTGGATATCCTTTTGGCTACTGTGACTATTGGGGCGTCCATCACCGCCGCCGTTGCGTTGGCCGCCACTGTCTTGGTGACCGTCACCGTCTCCTTGGCCACTGTTGCTGTGACTGTTTCCGTTACCGTCTTGGCCATTTTTGGTGTTGTGTTGTTGTTTGGTAACTAATGGGTTATTGTTTGTAAGAGTGTTTCAGCTATTGGAACTCTCCAAAGGACTGACCTATCTGGTGAAATGCAAAATGCTGGAGTATATAATTCAAGTGAAAATATGAAAAAGGGTAAAGCTATGAAAATAAACTTGAGATCCTCAATGAGCTTTCAGATTGCCAGGGGCCACCGCCGCAATCCGGCAATTGCTTGACTACAGTGCCGCCAAAGATGACCTCATTCAAACGCGCCTCATTAGGTAAAGTTAGGGCTGGAGAACACCCCCAGGAGTGCATAGCCTCAGATGCTATTTTTAACGGGGAGATCGGACAGATCTTTGCTACTCTGAGGCACGAATCTACGGGGATTTAACGCGCGTTAACTCGAAGAAGTCTCGTGACCAGCCAGCCATAGTTTGATTTATTAATATTGCAAGGCCAATGAGCCTCAACTCAGCTAACGCCTAAGCTGCTAATCATCTCAACTCGACCTCCGAGGTTTGGAGTTTTCAGAGTATAACCGTCCCAAAGCGCAATAAGCCGTCATCAATTATAGGTCTGCCTATCAGGTTTACTGAACAAACGAGCTGTGAAACTTTGAATCCTCCAAATTCTTCTGAAAGCCGAGCATTTTTTATCCCAAATCGTAAATAACTACCTTAGATATATCTTTACTTACTGCACAAATGCCATCCTCAGAATTGCAGTCACAGACTGGCAAAAGCACATGTGGACGGCTCTAATAGAATTTGAAATGTCAATCCCAGCCGAGCAGTATGAACAAAAAGAAAACCACATGTCCGTTACTCGAAACAAGTAGAATAGAATTAAATGACGACAGGCATGCTTATACAGAAGAGACAATCTCTGCGGCTTTTTGCAGACTGCTAACCATACGCTGGCACTCCTTTCGCCTTGACACAGTGTAATCACTCTCCTTGAGCAAATCTTCCAACGTACCGTCGTTCTTATACAACTTTTCCAGTAGTTCCCGCTGCATTTCTTCTTTGGAGAATTTGACCAAGTTCAGCATGACTGCCTTGGGCACCATATCAATCATTGTACGTTTGACAATGTTGAAATATGACATGATCAACAGTTTGATAACATCAGTCTCCATAGTCTCACGCTCTGACAGCGTTCCCGAGGCTTTAAGGACTGATGGTGGCGGCTCCATGGTGGCCATTCTCTTCTTGTTCTTACTAGCAAAGAAAGAGCCAAAGAACCCATTCTGGCCAGCACTGCCGCCTCCATTCATTGCATCGGGGTCTGGGGAGCTGCTGGGGCTCTGAATAATAACTTTCCCGGTTTTAGGATCGACCTTTGTTGGATGCAGCTTCTCTTGGACCATCGACATTGCGGCATGGCCATTAATAAAATCAGGGTGCGCCGTGTTGACATAAGAGGCCTCCATGTTGACCAAATCGCTTACCAGCTTATTAGTGGGTGCCATGCAAGATTTCAAGTATGCAGTTATGGTGGTGGCGAGCTGTTCCTTAAGTTGAGGGTAGCGTCGGTAAATGGGCTTTTGCAGAATATGGTTCACAATTCTCAGCAGCTCATCGTACACCAAGGAAACGCACCGCAGGCTCGGGTCCTCGAACCGCCTGATTTGCTGCTTGACAATGACTTCAAACCCCTGGGTAGCCACGAAAAGCGAGGGTGAGGACCCAGAAGAGTTGTACAAAATAGTCCTAATGTCAACATCCTTAACCTGGTCAAATGGGTCCACGGCGCGGACTCCGTTAGAATAAAGCTCGTGGAACACAAAACTTATACGTGCTCCACCAGATAGCTCTGTAGTAGACAAATCCTGGCTCTGTCCATCCAAGATAGTCCTGTATTCATTGGAGAGCTCTGTAATCACATTCAAAATAATATTTGATGGTGAATCCAACAAATCGTCGCCGCCGCCCAAAGTCTGGAGCTCCACTTGATACTTTGATAGAGCACTGTGGATCCTTGCCTTGATATCTGGTAGCGTTGTCTTAATGTGATGCATCAAAATCATATTGAGCTTCTTTGCTAAGAATGGCGTACCGCAGTACTGTGCTTTGGCCCTGTAGCTAGGGTGCTCCTCAAAGAACTTGCTTTCAAAATCCAAAGCGTCGGAGATTTTCTTATTAGATGCAATATCCTTCTGTCCTCTGTTAATAACGGGCACATAACCATACCTCAGGGGGATAACTCTTCCTGCCAGGATATCCACCACATCAGTACCCGGGTCCATCAAATCGATTTTCGTCAGCACTCCAATAGTCCTTGCGCCCTCTGGGTCCACTTCTCTAGCCAGCTTGAGACCGTCCGAGTTTGCCAAGTCTGTGTTTGCACTGGTGACACTCAGAATGATGGCGTTGGGTTTCGAGATGTACTTGAGCACCATCTCTCTAATCTGGCGCTCAATATCCTTGGGTTGATCGCCAACGGGCACCTTAGTCAACCCTGGTAAATCAACTAGGGTAAGAGTAAGCACATGCGGTGAATAAATTCTCAAATTTATCGGCTTTGAAGAAATGCCTGCGTTTTTCCCCGTGGAAGCATCTGTTTCCCGGACAATCTCGTCTCTAATAGCGTTGAAGTCGTAGAATCGTTTCCCCTGTAAATGCAAAAACTCGCCCCATTCATCTGGGCTTTCATCTTCCTTGAGGGCGGTGCCTGCGGGGACCTTGGATTTGTTCTCACCTGCCCTGACATTGGTCAGCTGTAAGACCAGCGGCCGCCTCGTAACAATGCCACTTCCTCGAGGAAGGAAATCTCTGCCCACGATATTTTCCAGAACTGAACTCTTGCCACTGGACTGAGAGCCCACCACGGTTATTTGCGGTAAATCTATGGGGTTACCGGTTGGACCCAAGCTTGCAAAAGCATCTTGCAGCCTGTTGACTGTGGAAATCAAATGGTGGTCCATTTCCTTTATCGATGTTGCTTTTCCTTCCTTCTAGCTGCCCTCCTTACTATTGCTCTTCACTAATGACAGATAGATACTCTCAAATCCAGTGATAGCAGTGATTCTTTCCAGTGTTTTTCGCCCGATGCCAGTGTATCAGTTGACTCTGGGATGAATCTGTATTGGTGTTTTCTCAGTTCAATGTTTGTACCAAATGCTTTGCAGAGTGGAAATTTATGTCTGTCAAAGAAGGGCTGATGATGATCAGAGATAGGAGTTTACCCTTTGGTCTTGCCAGGTCTAGCTAGGTGAGTTTGGAAATTGTTGATAGATCATCACTTTATTGACACACGCGAGACCAGGGTGTTTGATCGCCACTTGCACAGTGAATGTTTCACTGAGTGTGATCATGCTCGATCTTGGATTGTTAACGTAATGGCTTTTCAATGCTCGATCGCAGTGCTCTCTAACTGTTAACAGTTAAGTGCGAGCTGATAGCTAGCGTGAAAAGTTGACAGCGAATAGAAGGGCATTGCCTGAAGCTGGGACCTAATGGGACGACCACAACGTGCTTGAGGTGGCCCGAGCTTGCCTCAATTTTTCAACATCAAGGTGATGCATACGTGTTACTGTGTGCAAAATGGGCCCTTTGCTGGGAAGCTCAGGAGAATTTTCGTCCCAATGCCTCTGTCACGTGCCTACTAGCGAAATCGGGAGTGAAGTTTAGGTAGCCTTCGAACGGCAAGAGTTTGGCTTCTTTGATAGTGGGCTTGGCGCAGTTTAGTCGGCCAGATTTCGAGCGTCAGGTTTTCTAGCAAAGCTATATATAACACGTTTCTCCTCTCGAGCCTGACTGTCCTATGAGAGTTGAGATGGCCTCAACTGACTCCCGACCAAGGCTTAAGTTAAGTGCAAATTTTGTCGGAGGATTTTTTTCTGAGGGGTGAGTCTGCAGTTTAAAGCTAGACTACTCAGACTCCGGCTTGCATAAGCCATAATGGAGAGAAACTCTGATGGTGAAATCACTGTACATAGAGTGTAAGCTCGTACCCTAGACTGTAACGACATGGGATTTGACATGAAAGTTGATGAAACCGGCCGTCATAGGTCCAGCCCAGACCGTGAGAGTCACGTGGCTTATCAGCGTGACCAGATATGCATGCACAGAATTCTTTCAGTGTCACATGCCTGCATGATGCGTGCAAACGCGCGCGTGCCGTTTTAACATGCAGTTACAGTCATGTCACACACTCATGTGCACATTGGACTCAAACTGTTGACAACGTTGTGCTAGTTAACTCAATTAAACTCAGTGCTTAAAAAATTAGCTTAGTGAACTCATGCTACGCAGAATCCTGTCGATAGTTTTTGCTACCACTTGTTGGACTAGTCGTCAATCAGGATTCATTGGACAAACCTATCTAACATAGCAGTGTATCGAAGGTGTAAGTGTCCAAGCCACTGAGTAGCGAGCGACGCGGATCAAGCAAATTCTCTGAGTGAGATCCGCTTACCAAGATATTTGTAACATATCATTTATACGGTGTTACGCGTGTTGCACACTGGGCAACTGATGCAGCTGATATGCAATTGTCAGCCGTAAAGGAATGCGGCCCGACGAGGGTAACGCTGACTGGCACGAGGAAGACCAACAGACTACTTGTTCTACACTGGGCGGTTGAGCCTTCCCAGAGATGTATGTACAATTTAGGGGCGGACCCACGGGCCGGGACAAATACCAAAGGTTTCAAAAGCTTGTGTTATGGGTTTAGTGAGAGTTCTCGGAGTCGGAGCCTATCAGATGGTGGAAAACTTTTCCGGCGATCGCCCCGGGACCAAAAAAATATGGCAGCACAGTTTTCTTGGAGAACAAGAATGGCGGCAAGTAGCCGGTCTGCGGGAAGGGTCAAGAATAGCAGCATCTCCCGAGATGACCTTTAGCGGCGGGCATCTTACTGTCTGATTGCGCAATTGCGAAATTGCAGCAGAAGAGCAGAGACAGTAATAGCCTACTAATTGTACTGAGACAAAGTGGCTGCAGCCATGAATCATGATCGGGGGGAGTCCTGAGGAAAGGCACAAAAGCTCTCTTGTTTGGTCACAGCATATTTGACAGAAGAAGTCGGCATGATGAGTTACCAAGGTTACCACTACACATACCGCGGTCCCAGCTACGCCCAGCTGTGCCCAGCTATGCCTATTGTTGATGGCCCATGGACAGCATCCGCTCATGGAGCGGCACGAGAAGGCTGGGCGGCGGCGGCCAAGGCGGCGGCCAAGGCGGCGTAGGAGTAACTTAGGACGGAACCCGATCACGAGACTGCGCAGCTGCAGAAAAGTCAAAATAAGCTTATTTCGAAGGCCCTGAGGGGCAACGAGGGGGCGCAGAAGAAGCCGTCGTATTTACACTATAGCATGGTTATATCTGGTACCGGTACGTAGGTACGTATGCCACTGTTTGGATCTGACTGAAAATAAGCTTATCTAAGCTTTTCTTTATCGCGGAGTTTGAGAGTTTGCTCAAGTAAAAAAGTAAAAACTGCGTCAGATCGAGCCGAAAAGCGCTTGCTACTTCAGCCGTGCGCCGCCCGAATGCAGTAATGGCTTGCCCGTCCGGCTCCCCGACTCCCCAGCGAGATTTTGATTGCTTTCGCAGCTCCCTCCTCAGATCCTCGGTTTTTCCCTCCCGTTTCTCTCCCTCTCTCTTTCCGCGCCTCTGTCTCTTCCCGCCTAGTAACAAGTGCCAAAAAACTGTGGACATTCTTATTACTAGTGCCACTTAGTGTGTCATCGATATCTCTATAAACCAACTGTAATATAACTGTGCGTTTCATTCACTGTGAGGCCTGTGTGTACTCTCTCTCACTTTTTTCTCTCTCCCTCTGTCTTTTTTTTTTTTTCTCCCTTCTCCCCACCGCTCTTCTCCCCCCGTACTCCCTGGGCGCGTAACCCGCTTCTTCGACTCTCGTAAGAAGTACTCAAAGACCCCTTGCGGTTAGAGGCAACGTCTCGTGAAATTTGCATCTCTCAAAGCTAACGACCGGCCACTGAGGTAGTACACGTTTAGTTTATGTCTGATTATGACGGCCGAAGAGTCTACGGACCCTAAGGTCCAACTTTCACAGCTTCTCAATATCTACGAGACTACAGCCGGCCATCTGACCTCCGCTGTCCTCGACACAAACAAGAGTGAGAGCCAGCGGCTCCATGACCAACAGCAGGAGGAGCGCAGAAATAGGCACAAGAACAAGAATTCTATCAATGACAATGGTAACAGTATCAATAACAGTAACAACCTATCTCCTACGACGGCTACGGTGAACCGGAGCAGTGCTAGCAGTATAAGCAGCACCAGCAGTGCCAACAGTAACTTCAGCAATGATAGTGCTAGGAGCACCCCACACTCTGAAGATGGAATCGACTACCAATCCCCACAAGAGGTGATCAGTGACGCTGCCGCGCTGATCAAGGCACATACCACCAAGATTGGAATCGCTTTCAGAGAGCCCATTTCGTATGCCGCTGCAGTGCAGTGCGTGCAAGATATCGTTAGGGCTAACGCTATGCTCTATGCCGTTTTAAGTCTACGGGCAAAAAAGGTTGGTCAACTCGTTGTGGACGAGGTCAAGAAGAGAGTTCTTGATCTCGTGGCTGACGAGAAGGGGTTCATCAGGGAACTGAGGTCGGCCATGTCGGCAAGCCCTGCTGCCCCTAGTACTACCAGTAATGATGTTGGGGGGCCTTCCAAAGAAGGAACCCTGCTATCAATTGGCCAGATCTGGAAGTCGTGCGACAATCTTACCACTGTAAGGTACCTCAAGGCAGGCCAAGTGGCCGCGTTGAAAGTCGAGCGAACTGAAGCCCTTCTCAAGGACGCTATCCGTGAGCTTGCCGAGTGGATCGAGAACCCTTCATCGCTTGAGTTCCATCTTGATGATGGATCAGCACTGTTGAGCGAGAGCGAGACTAGTGATACCGAAACTGAGAGCACCGTTAATGGCAAGACTGGCAAAGCGGGGCGACGAAAGTCTAGCACCGGTAGCCATCACCGAAATGGAACCGCATATGGAAATGCAAATGCAAATGCAAATGCATATGGAAACGCCGCCTCCAGTCCTAGTGGAAGTGCTAGTATCATTTCAAACCAAAGTAATACCACAACTGGATCGAGTCCTGCCTCAGCTGATGCTGCTAATTCCCCCTCCTCCCCTAGCGGTAGAAGTAGAGGGGGCAGTAACAGTGCCATTGGCAAGCGAAGCTCTTCTCACAGTTTCAGCAACAGCATGAAGCGAAGCAAGCAGAAAATCTCTGCCGATACTATTGGCCAAGCTAAGAACTGGGAGGTCAAGTTCACTACTGGTCTGTCGCCATTATTTCTGGTGATCCGCAAGAAGCGATGTTCTGTCTTGAACTTCGAGCAGCTCGACCAGCTAACTGGGATTATCACGGAGATTATGGAGTCAGTCGACGAGATTGTCGCGTCGTTCTTTGAGGACGGACCCGACCAGGAGGTTGCTGATGACTTGAACTTGGAAGTACAGGAACTTATTGATCTCGTGTCTGTTGATCAAAAGAAGAGCGAGAGGAACGGCACTGTCCAGGATGATGCCAATTTGACTATTTATCTTGACAAGGTTTCGGCTAACTATTTCTAAATGTCTGTTTTCATGATGCCTGCTTTGTCTACGGTCTTTCTCTCTGTTTTTTTTCAATGTTTGGCTTTGGTGGCCTGGGGCCCGGCCACATGTTCTTTCTTATTATTACCACCCCCGCAGTCTTTTTGAACAAGTATGTGGGGACATCAAATCATTTCTGTTTTCTTGTCTATCACGCCCCGAGTATCACCCTTCTTTAACTTATTAGAGCACAACCCTCTTATAATATATGCGTGATGTATATATACGTAGATGAGCTTCTTTTTGTTCTGTATTTGAGTTTTAACTTCTGGACAAGCAAGTTTGAACGGTTCTTTGATTGTGTTGGTTTTAGCAGTACTTTGGTTTTCATAGTATACGCGTTAAGATCATATGTCTTGAGTAAGAGGCTCACCTACATTCGTGCAAACACACAGTATGAACTCTCTTGCCTAGTTATAGAGATGGTAACAGGATCAAACACGGAGTGACCATCACATTTGTAAAAAGCATAAAAACAATCTTGTTGAGTCACTCAAAAAATTTTGAAAACAAAGGGCTTTAGTGCGAGAGGCGGTACAGTCCTTGGCGAACCCGAACCAACGTGACTGAATATGTCTTTCTAGTTTCTTTCGGTCCCACCGGAACTGCTCGTCCTTCTTGCCTCCTTCCGTACCACAAGCGGAGTCTACCAGCTCGTGTCGACTTACAGTAACCCTTCTTTTACGCAGGCCCGGGAGGCTCTTGCTCTGAGTTTCAAATGATTTTTGTTACTGTAGAAGTGTATGTTACAGGAATCTGAGTGCCTGTAGTTGTAAACGTAAATGCTTGTAAGTTTAGGCACGATATTGTTTGGCATAGTATCAAATTCGGTGGAGAAACGTGCGCGAGCCTTGGAAGCTCTTGCTGTGAGACTGTCATGATTTCTTATTGTGTAAGAGCCTAGATGTATACAAATAATTGTGACCGTTCATGCTCAAGAGTTGCGTAACGGCAGTGGCAGGCGTAGTGCCAAACTTGGTCGAGAAAGGACATCGCTTCTCGCAGCGTCCTATCAAACAATTACGCGTTCCGTGTTGACATGACATATTCTAGGCTTGTATAAATATATAAATGATATTTGAATATTTGATATATTCTAATCCCACTCATCATCCGAACTTGGAGCCTCGTCGTCGTCATCCTTTGACACTTTGCTTTTACGCTGGTTGAGTGCTTGCGCAATTGCGTCAGCAATAGACGCTCCGCCACCACCAGGGCCGGGGGAGCTTGCAGATGGTGCAGGCGACTCTCCTCTAGCTTCCTGTAAGATAGCACTCGGGCGGTCCAATGCCGACTTGTCTGTTTTTTTCAAAGCACCTATACCGCCTGCTCCACGGATCGATGCAAGTAGAGCGTCCCTGCCGCCGTCTGGTTGGGGCAAAGGCGGGGCGGCAACTCCTGCCGCTGGTAGTGGCGGTGCGCCGGGTGGTGGTGGCGGCGGCGGAGGTGGTGCTCCTGCCCCTGCAGCTGGTGGCGGTGCGCCAAATCCGCCCGGTGGTGGAGGCGGCGGCGGTGGAGGAGCAGCAGCAGGTGCTGTGCTACTGTTAGCCATGGGCAACGGAGGCGCTGGAGGTGGAGGTGGCGGTGCCGGAGGAGCTAAACCAGCAGGAGGAGGCGGCGATGCGGCAGAAACGGCTGGAGGCGGTGCGGCCACTGCAGGGGATCCCGGTGCTCGCGGCGGCGGTGGGAACGATGAAAGCGGTTTCTGCTGCAAGGGCGGTAACGGTGGCGCCGCTGGCGGTGACTGCGGCAGTTGTGGTGGTACCGGGGAAGTTGGAGCTGCCATACCGGGAACTGCCATTGGTGGCCTCTGTTGTTGCTGTTGTGGTGGTGAAAGAGGCATTGAGCTTCGCGCAGGTGGAGGCGGTGGTGGTGGTGGTACTGCTCCTCTTGACGGCGGCGGCGGTGGTACAGCTCCCCTTGATGGTGGAGGCGGCGGAGGAGTTGGCATGCTACTGTACTGTGGAGCTGCACCGCCACGGTTGGGTAACACTGGTGGCGGCGGCGGAGGTACAGGACCCCTGTTGGGTAACGAGGGTGGAGGTGGGACTCCTCTGCCTGGTGGTGCAGGTGGTAGTCCTCCAGTACCGGCAACGGCAGCAGGAGGTGGTGGAGACGGAACAGCCTGCTGCTGCTGTGCCCTCTGCCCGATAAAAGGCATCGCTGGCGGTACCTTATGCGTGTTGGTTGGCGGCGACGGTGCAAATGACTCTGGCTCGGGGGTCGCGGGCGATGATGACTGCGGTGAGTCAACGTCTGGCGGTGTTGAAATGCTATGAGACGACCCGTTGTTGGCGAACCCACTGCTGCTTGCAGGGATCGCGGGTGGTGCCGCCAGATGTTGATACGTTGTCGTCGTCGTCGTTGTGCTGATTGCAGGTGCTGAAGAAACAGGAAGAGCTGCTGCTGGTGGAGGTGGAGGTGGCGGTGGTTTTGACCTTCGCTCCGAGGTGGAGCTGCTAGCACTGCTTGTAGTTGAACTTGATCTCATTCGAGTTGTTGTGGGCGAGATGGCAGCTGCATGGCTAGCAGCACCATTAGTAGCGGCGGAACTACCACCGCTACTGTTGGCATACCTCCTTGGCACTGGAGGTTCCAGTCCTACCAGCGGTCCACCCTGTTGCTTTATATAGTCCTTGATGAAATCCTTGTTCTCTGCAATCATGTCCTCGGAGATCCCAGCTGCCGCGAGCTCAGCGTACAAGGGCCTCCATTCAGCCGGTGGCTCGTCATCGTAGTATACAATCCCCCCTGCTCCCTCCAAGTTGAACCTTCTCCTTGCCAATCCCGTAGGGTCGCCTCGGGGTCCAGCAGACGCTGGCGTGGATACAATCTTCTTTTTGAGTGCAATGGCGTTCTTGTTGTGCAAGGTAGCCCTTGAAGCGTACTTGGCTCGGTTGGCCACACGTTTCAAAAAATGCGACGCCTCCGACTCGTCCTCAAACAAAAACCCCGCATAGAACTCCTCGAGCTCGAACGAATGGAAAAAAGATCGATCTTGGTTGTATCCGAAATTGATATACAGTTCTTGGTCCCACAACACTCCCCTATGACCTGAAATGTCAACCAGTTTTAGAAAAAACGTGTTGCCAACCAGGTCGTTCACAAGCGCAATCGCCCCGGATAACCCTGTGTACGTCCATGAGTCCGGCTCAGGATGCGCCACGTAGAGTCGCGCGACTGTGGCATCGATTATCTTGTTGGAAGCTTTGGGAATCGCCCGCTTGATTTTCTCCTTGTCGGCATCCTTGAGAAGACCCATCTGGCCAGCTGGTATACCCTTTTTGAAGTTGATTGCCCTGTGTAGGTATGGGCTAGGTTGTGTCTCGCTAAATGGGCCAGTGCTATGATGGGTGAATTGTCTGGTGGCTGCGAGGAGCCTTCAAATGGGTTGGTAACTTCTGGGCCCGGCCAGCTCAAGTGTTTACTTGGGTACTGCTAAGTTTCAGAGGTTACGGCGATATATATTAATCTGACTGTTAAGCTAACTCGATTTAACTTGCCCTAGGGGTCTCTGAGACTTGACTTCAAGAAGAAGGCAGCCCTGCCGGTAAATCGAATGGCACCTTGCGGTCATTGAGCATCTTGGGCACGTGCCTGGGCCCCCTGTTGCAGTAGCACATGAGTCACATGACTCACATCTTTCCCCGTCGACAGTCGATCTCTAACTTCTCCACTGAGTGAGTGTAGCCCTCTGGAAAGACGTTTTTTTCTTAGCTTATTCACGAGTCCAGACGATCTGTGCAACTAAGAAAACAAAAGATCAAAAATGTCCGGAAGACAGGGTGGAAAATTGAAGCGTAAGTGCTGAACCCTGCTGGCCTTCTCAATTTTACGGAACACCCCGTCTACGTCAGCTGTTCAAGTGGATCTGATGATGTTGGACGAGGGGTTTTGCCCAAAACAAAAAAAAAAAAATGTGCAGTTGGCTTGACACAATGGTCCTGGGATAGCCTCGTGCTTGATGCGGGGTGAATCCCTTTGTGTTTATTCCAAGATTGTGCCAGTAAAGACATGACTGCTAACGCTAAATAGCTCTCAAGGCTCCTAAGAAGAAGCAAAGCGTCGATGATGATGATGAAGATGCTGCTTTCAAGGCTAAGCAAAAGGCTGACGCTCAAGCTAGGAAGGAAATGGCAGCTAAGGCTCAAAAGGGTGGTCCCATGTCCGGCGGTGGTATCAAGAAGTAAGTTTTGTTCAATCCTTTCAAAAAATTGTGGGAATAGAGAGGGTAGTCCATCAAATTTTTGAAACTGTTTCGAGTTGGGCTCTGTCCATGTGTGTGTGCCTGCTGGCTGAGATATACCCTCTCCCTGTCTTTGTGCTTTGACAAGTAATGGATCAGTTGCTAACGCTAAATGGTGTAGGTCTGGCAAGAAATAAAGCAGTGCTACTCTATAATAGGGTCTCAGTATAACTACGGCCATGATGCATTGGGGTTTCCATAGATACAATTAAGATTCTTCAAACACACAACTTCCACCTTCACTTGATGCTTTCCTGGTTCCCAATTGACCCTTCAGCCTTCTCTAAGAAGGGAGGTATTGAGTCTTCTATAGAATACTAAAGCAAAAGAGCTCTTGGTGACACAACAGCCATTGAGTTGTCCCAAAGCTTCATATTCAGCAGTGGCTCAAGCTCTCTTGCTTCTAGAAGATTTCTATAGAAGAGGTAATGGTTGATTTTCAAAAAATGGATAATGTATAAATATATTTAAATATGATAAAAAAATATGTTCCCGAAAACTTTGGCGGGGTAATAATAAAAAGAAGAACAGAATCAAAAAATATAGAAACCAAGAAACGAAAGTGAATGGTCGTAAGATGCATTAGAAAGTGAGAGAAAGAGGGTGGGAGTAAAAAAATGACAGCCCTGGGTATTTGCTTCTCTTCATTTGATGTTGTTGTTGTTGTTCGTAAAGATGCTTGAGTGATTGTATCCTTTTAGACCAGGAAGACCAGAGTACCGGCAGCGACAGCGAGTGCGCCGCCCAGTGAGATCCTCTTGCTGACAGCCGAGTTGGTTTCTGGAGCCATTGAAGAAGCAGCACCAGAACCAGAGCCAGAGCCAGAGCCAGAGCCAGAGCCAGAGCCAGAGCCAGAGCCAGAGC
>JAKTSO010000094.1:0-42046 GCA_030580275.1 Groenewaldozyma sp. yHMH443
TGACAACCATAAGTCTAGCGGGGAAAGTGGCGAGAGCTACTCGTCAACTTTTCTCCCTTACATTTCTATATTAAAATTCATTAGTTTTAAGAGTACTTCTAGATTCTAGTAAAGGAAATTTTCTCTTCAGACTTTATTCTTTTTGTATTCTCAGCATTCTTTTCATTTGAAAACTCGCTCAACCGAATGGCCTTGTGACCTACTACTGTTTGATATCACGGTAATGAATTATAGAGGCTCTCTCAGTAGTAAAGTCGCTGAGATGAGCAATTCAGAGGATAGCCATCTTTTTGATATCCGCCTGAGCCAAAGCCTGCAAGACCTAACTCCCTCCCCAAAGGTGTAGGTCAGGGTTCAAACTATACAACTCGGTGATTGTCTAAGAAGCAGCTAGCATGGAGGGAGGACAATTAAAAAGCATGAACTCAGCAGCAGTGGACTTCGTTATTTGCAAGAGGAGCAATTGGTGTGTTGAAAATGCATAGTTCAAAGCTTTACATATTTACATACTCAGGCTTCCGGTTTGTTCCAGCAAGAGCGGCAGAACACTGGAAACAAAGCAAGAAGCTGGTCGCCAATGAGACGCACAATTTGCCAGCAACTTCTTCTCTCTCCAGTAATATTTTGAGCCACTAGCACCTTTCAATGCGCATGAACTCCAAAGGATGCGGGGCTTGGAGCCAGCTATGCCCGGACCAACCCCGCTGTCTCGGCGGCCGCTCGGCTCAAAAGACACCCCAGGACTCTGGCAATACCAAAAATTCTTACAACTCGTCATAAACAAGTTCCCTTACTTCGCCAAATTCGTTCGCTTCCTCAATCTCAGCCAAATCTCCCACCACTTCGTCGTCTCTAACCACACCAGGGAGGGGCCTACCTTTACTTCTCCATTTCCAAATACGCTTGGCTTTTTCGTTTGTTCCCACGTCGACCAACGTATAATCTATCCGATTGCCCTTAAGGATTGTCACTATGCGGTTGGTCTTAGGGAGCATCTGAAAACTGGCCGACGCCAGCGAGGTATAAATATAAATTTTCGGTAAATCCTCCTCTGCTTCTTGAGGGGTATCATCAGCGATTTTGTCTGTGATTGCCTGCGTGTGTTTGAATTCTTCCTTGACAGCTTTCGCTACAGGCGGGGCAGCAGATGCTTCCTCTTCCTCCTTGGCCGGCGGCGAAGATCTAACCGGGCTTTGTTTCTCCGGAGCCGTTTCTTCAGACTTAGCGGAGCCCTCTTCTTTGATAGACTTCGGCAGAGTAGCAACCGGCTGTAAGCTTGCGGTTGCGGTCCCTGCTTCCAAAGCGTCAGTTTCGTCCGGAGCTTCCACAGCTGGATCCAACTTTGGAGAGTCTCTTTTTTGCACAGTGATTGGGGTTTCTGCTCCAGATAGTGCGCCAGTTTCGGATTCCGTTGAGAGAGGTTCTTTTACTGCGCTGCTTGTATCAATAGTTAGTGCACTTGTATTGGCCACGATGGCATCTAGTTCAGTAGGGACCTCTTCGGGCTGGTTGCTAGCCATCTCCGACTCCACAACGTGGCCTGCTGCCTCTGGTGCAAGAGTCTCATTCTCGGGGTGTCCCTTGCTCACCTCAGTCTTGTCTGTGGTGTCCTCATTGTGCTCCATGGTGCCACTCTTCTCGGCAACCTCAGTTTCTTCGTCAGTAGCCACCTTCTCTGTAGGTTCTTTCGACTCTGCTGACTTTGAATTGCTCTCGTCGTCTTCTTCTTGATCAGGATTGAGCACAGGGTGCTCCAAGCCTGAGTTCCCTAGCTGCAGAGTTATTGCAGCATCATGATCCACGTTAGATTTTACGACGTTGTCGCCGTCTGCAGAATCTTGCGATAAATATAGAGGCTCATCGGCTTCATGCTCCTCAGCAGCCTCGACAATGCCTTCTGAAGCTTCGCCGGGGGTATCCTTCAACTCCGATGGAGAATCAACCATCTGGCCCTTTTCTTCAGTTTCCTCTTGTATACTCTCTTGAGACTCTGATATCTTCTCTGAAACTTCCGCAGGGTTGTTGTCTTCATGCTCTGATGCGGCCTCTATCATATCATCAGAAGTAACCTTTGGGTCATCTACTCGAGCCGAAACGGATTGCAAGTCCTGTTCATTGACTTCGCCCAGTTTGGCTCCTTCCTTCCCGTCATTTGCCACCTCATCATGAGGTTCGTCCTCTTCGTGTTCTTCAACGGCCTCTGCCAGATCGTCCGCCGTCACATCACCTTGCACAGCCGGCTTTTCAGAGGCAACGGGCAAGGCAGGTTCTTCTGTCTCATGTTCCTTAGCGGCACCTACAAGCTCTTTCGTAGCAGCATCGTCTGATACCTCCAGCTTACTGGCAACAGCAGTCTGAGGACGGTCCTCAATTTCGTTTCCCTCCACAGCCTCGGCAACGTTTTCATTTGCAGTATCATCTGACACTTCTAGCACGTTCAATACAACGCTTTGAGCAGGTTCATCAGCCTCATGCTCCTCAGCTGCCACGGCAAGCTCAGATGTATCAGACACTTCCGGCTCGCTAGGGACAGTAGCTTGAGCAGGATCCTCATCATCGTGTTCCTCCAAAGCTTTGGCAGTGTTTTCTGTCGTAGAATCATCTGGCTTGTCAACGGCAGCGGCTGGGGCAGGCTCGTCCACCTCGTGTTCCTCAGAGGCACTAGCAAGCTCCTTAGCATCAACATCATTTATCAAATCAGGCTTTTTAAAGACGGCAACTTGGATAGGTTTCTCATATTCGTGTTCCTCTATAGCTCCGGCAATGTTCACAGTCGTGAAATCATCTGATTTATCTGCCTTGTTCGAATCAACGCTTTGGGTAGGCTCGTCGGCCTCGTGTTCCTCGGCGGCGTCCACAAGCTCTTTCGCAATATCATCAGGCACATCTGGCTCGTCAGATGCAACAGCTGTTGCAGGGAAATCTGCCTCATGTTCTGTCAGAGCTTGAAAAAGTTCTTCTGGCTTGTCATCTGATGGACTAGGTTCATCCACTTTGTCTTCACTGACAGGATCGATGATTTTACTTGTCGCCGTTTCCTGATGCGTGCTAGATGATGGAGCCTGTTCCTCCTCTGATGCATCTAAAGGTGACTCTACCAACGTGTTCTTTGCTTGCGCGCCAGCAATTTGAGCTGAAGTACTAGGAGATGCCGCGGTGACCTCTTTGTTATGTGCAGCAGAATCTCTGCCGGTGTCCTGCTTCTCATCTGAGTCATCTTGCAGCTCCGCATCATCATCAATGGAGTCCTTGCCAACTTCTGTAGCAACCAGGTCCTTGCTGTTGTCCAAAGTCTCCCCAGATTTCTCTCCATCGTGGGGGTTCTGAGTTGGAATGGCCCGATCCAGATCCTCCTTACTCTCAATCTCATCATTACTTCCAGCAGCATCCATAGTGAGTTTATCACCTATGATAGACGATGCATCCAAGGCTGGACCAGATGCTTGTTCGGCGTTGATGTCATCCTCTAGCGCATCCGTGTTCATCTTTAACAAAGGGGGGCTATAAAGTCACAAGTAGCCAAGTGCTTTGACGGCAAGTGATTACGCAGAATCGATGCTATTATCCCTAATGACTAGTCCTCAGACGTGTCTTGCTTCGCGCTGGCACTACAGCTGTAAAGACCCTTCGAGCCAGTATCAAGCCACGGCTCTGAGAATTGTGCGGAGGAAGCCCCTAGCTAGCTGATACGGTCGTGGCTACGATCGCGGTCGCACGCGTTGGCACAGTGATTCTACGAGGTTGTCTTTGCACCGCGCTCGGATCCCGGCAGATTGATTAGCATCTAGTCAGTGCGCACGTGACCATGATATCAAATTGCTAACATTTAATTTAATCTCATCTAACATCAAAACAGCGGGGCCTGCGCTATGCATGCATGCAAGGCAAGCACGTGCATGTGTCTCTCTGATACACAAACTATACTGACGGTACATATGATCCTTCATTGCTTTAGGATATCTCCTGGACACTCAATGTCAGAGCATCCCAGAGGTACCATTCCTTGAAAGTTAAAGCTTGCAGCTGAACCCCTCCATGAATGCCAATGGCCTGCCGTGGATTACTAAACGCGTGAGGGCGTGGCTTGACATCATTAGATCCGATGCTTCGAGGATTTGGACGTGAAGACCCTCCTTGGTCACAAGGCTGGCAAGACCGTCGTTGCTGACTTCCTCAAACACATTACCACTCTTTGTTTTAGGCGAACGAGAAACTCATCCAGGAGTTGTTAGTAGGAGGGTTTTTACACCAACGCATGCCCAACAAGGGCGCACTGCAGAGCTGGTCCCCTTTACTGTCGGGGAATCCAGCGCCATCGCCGACATTGAACTTGCAACATTCCAAGCAGCGGCAATCACCACAAACACGGAAACCGGTCTCACTCTGGGCGATCTATACATATTCACATATATATATACACTTCTCACATAAAGAGACAGAGGGCTTTAATATGATCATGTCTCTCTGAGGCTTCACCAATGGGCAACATTCGATGATTTAGTAACCTCGCAGCAATAGCTTTTGGGGCCCCCGATTCTTTTGCCTTTTTTGGGAAATCGACCTTAGAACGTGTTTGGGCGTCATGGTCATGGATTCTAGCATCCGTGGGAAGCAGAGCCACGGAGGTAGCAGTGTGGACAAGGCATGGTTCGTAGAGCACAGTGGTGATGCTTCCTGGGCCTAAATCTGTTTAGCTTGACTCCATGAGCATTCTGCGACCCCATGTTGCCTAGTGTCCAGTATCAGCCATGGCAAGAAAAGGATACACGAGTATAGAAACTGTCTATATACGAAACCAACTGCCTGCAACCTGTGTTAATGGCCTTGTCCAGTCTGTTCAGACTCACCTGTCATCCCTGATTGTAGTCCTACTGCCTCGCCCCGAAGCAAAGGTGACACTCCGCCCCCGTCAGCAGCGACCTGCTGCAACGTACTAAGCCCCAGACCCTCCAATACCTCAAACTTTATGGTATAAATGTTTACACTAGCCAGTTTCGAACCCTTGGGGAAATATGTGCAGCCGAATCTAGCCTCCAATTTTTAAACGTCCGTAGTTCCCTGAAATCGCATGCTATCAGCCTGAATCTGCTACCATCATGCTCTTCGTGAGCCCCTCTTTCCATAAACTGTTTTAGAACTTGATTCGCTCCAGATTTGGCGGACTTGAACCCCAACGAAATTGTACGCTTTTTTTGGGCATGATCGAGATCCCCCGACTTCTGCGCACCATTACTCGACGAATACTGGGCCAAATTGAATGAATAAAAGGGGGACAAGCTAGAAATTAAGCCCCAAAAACGCCGAGCACCAAATAAAGTGCAAAAAAGTCGTTTTTTGGCGCGAATCTTGAATTAAATCTTTCTCGACTAGTAGCCATCCTCCAGCTTTGCATTGAACTGGAAACGGCCGTGTGGTCTAGTCGTATGATTCTCGCTTTGGGTACAGCTTATATGCGAGAGGTCCTGGGTTCAATTCCCAGCTCGGCCCTTAATATTTCTTTTTCTTTTTCTTTTTTTTCGGCTCAAACTCGAGCAATTTTCGTCGAGGTAAGGTCGTTTCTGATGCTCCAGAATCGAAGGTTACAATTTTTTTTGTGAAGGTTCGAAGTTTTGATCTGGAGGTTGGGAGTCTTGGGTGTTACGTAAGATCTTTTGGAAGAGAAAAAAAGATTTTCGCACGTGCTTCTCGCAGTTTGATTGGTCAACTTGAGTTGAAAAGCGCGTTACATAATACGAATACTACTAACAGTTACAAGCTAGCTACTACGTACGTTGTAGATCGATCTAAGAAGTACACCATCAACTGACTTTATCAGCTTATACTCCTGTCAACGCGGGACCGAGGGCCAACTCCATAATCATCCCATGAGGTAGTCCCTCTAGCTTGGAGGCTCGTATGTCGGAGCCCACTTGAAAAATGCCCTCAAGCTTGCCGGGCAAATAATAGAGACGATAAAAAATGATGCGACTGGAATTACAATCAGTGTATCAAGGAAAAGCAGTTTATGTGGGATTCCACTCACGCGTCGCCGCTGCAACGACTCTACTAAATTACAACCTGGGTTCTACAATCCCCGCATATCAGGGCATAATTTTCGGTGTTGGACGAGCGTTAAGCTCATAGCAGCAAAAAAGGCTGCTTGCTCATGATGATGCTACTGGGGCAGTCAAAATTTTGTTCAGGATTTAGGTGGATTCAATTTATGGCTTGATCTTGACATCAGCATCTTGGCAATGTCAACGTTTGCCTTGGTTGAGGAGCAGAGCTTGCGGTAAGCTGAGAAGTGCTGCCTTGCTCTTGGGCAAACATTCTTTACTCGGGCACAAAGACAATGTATTGTTGAAGCTGATCCTCTGACCGCGAAGTCCTAAGGGCTATCACTGTCGCTATGTAACAGCTCCCCGCAGTCCACACTGGAGTCCTTTAGATCTTAGACCTCTACGGCCGGCTTTGCAGCTGCTTCGAAATTGCACTTGATTTTCAATCATGACAGCACTGCTCATAGCTCGCTAGTTGCCCTAGGCTGTCGCCAATAGCAGTGTGACCCCTTGCAAGTGGCATCGACCTGCCATTCTCCTGACTATTGGGTGGACAAGGTCCTGAACAGCTCTCGCCAGCACGAGCAGATCAAATTCTATACTCAAATAGTCCGAAGCATGCCCCTCTGGTGGCTGTGGATCTGTTGACGGCAGTTGGCCGAGCAGCATCTCCCTCGACTCATATTTTTGCTCGTTGCAACGTTGAAACTTCTCAAAAACGCAAGAAGCGTCTCGAGCAGGTCTAACAAAAGAATACATCTCACAGAGTTACACGGCGAGCGCGAGCCATCTATGTGTTCCTATCAATTTTGTAAGTACATAGAAGAGGTCCTGGGACCCTGACCTGTTGGACATTCAATGCATGATCAGTGCCACTTACCTAATCGCGAATCATGCAGGCGAGCACGTGCATATGCATGCGGCATGCTTAATTGGGTAAGAGCTAGAGTTTCTCGAGATTTAAACATTTGTGTATCATTGTAGCTTATATCAAAACCATTACCATGAATCATGATCACGCTTTCATGTGGACAGACGAATCATAACAAGGCCCCAGTCAATCAGACTAAGGCTCGTAGTTATCTGTTTTCTTATAATTTGATTGACTAGAGATATGCTAAATATAACGTCAACTATACTCAGCATCCCTCATGCGCAGTAGTCGGAGGCACTGCAACCTCTACTAGCTATCTCCTAGGTCCTTTACGTCTCTAATGTTCTTTTTTCGTCGCCGGCACGAACTCGCCCAAAAAATGCCCTGTTGCTACTAATCCATTTGCGCCGTTACATCGTAGAGAAATCTCCTCTGACGCATGGGCACCAACACTCTCTATGAAGATGAAGCACTGTAGACCAGCAGTGCCATCAAGCCTTGTCGCTAAATAGGTGATGCAATTGCTGTCGGGAAAAAAGGCTGACTGGACGGCCCCAAACCATAGCTTGCCCAAAGTATACAATCTAATCGTCAATGGTAGGCATAGCAACCTACCAGCTGCTTTAAATTGTCCCAAGGAATTGGCACCTCAGACTTTTTGCCGGTAGTACTCATTAGTTTTAGCTTCCCGTTGCACTTTTATCCAGGGCGCTGGGTGATGAACAGCAAGCTCACCTGAACTTCTGTCAGCTAGTAACTACCGTCCAAGATTCAGCAAATTGCTTCATACAGTCTCATTTGCAGAATCGCTACTCTACAGGCGCCAGAACCGTTAGATTGCGGGCATTGATGCAGCAGAGGCAAACGCGCGAGACTCTGCCAGAAGCACGTACTCAGCAGAGATACAATGTAAGTGTAAACGAAGTCTCCATGCGCAAAACAGTTAGCTCTTCAAGTGTGTAAACTCACCACCCCAGGCTCAGGTCAAGATCCACCTGTCAAATAAGCTAGACCACAAGCCACAAAAAGGCCCATACTCAGGTTTCATTGAAAAGCGAGAAAGAAGGTAGACGTTCCGGCTAGCAGGCTGGGTCAGACTATCAGGAGGTCAGAGCAGTTTGCACCCAGTGACAAGATGTTCCTGAAATATAGCTTGTTCTCCTAACCTTCTCCTAATCTTCTCTCCATGAATGAACCATGCGAACTAATGGGCTAGCATCAAGATACATTATGGCATCTCAAGCACAATTACAAGCATAGCAAGAGTGGCTGAACGGCAGAGACTAAATTCCCGGGGAAAGCCCTCAGAGCCAGCCACACAAGATGAAGGTCGTGGACCGTTCCGAGAAGCTTTGAGGATAACTTGCTGCCATCTCAAAAGCTGTTGAAATCAACTGGCCATTTCTTGGCCAGACAAGTGGATCGTGGTCGTGCCTTTCAAAGCAAAATGCGAGTGTTGGATCCTTTAAACAAAACCTTACTCTTCCACATTGTAAACAGAAGAAGGCCGTGGTCCCACTTCTCTCCTCTCGCTTTCTATCAAACGAAAAATGATGATCGAGCCTGAGGCTGAGTAAGCTCTCTAGAGCCTTGCGAACCCCAGGGCTTTATGAAAAGTGCTCCATGGTCAACAGGAAGATACCTCGGCTTTCATTGGGGCAACTGAGCAGAGCTTTCTACCCAGCGTGATTCCTCTACCTGGTTCAGCTGGAATCCCAGTTGAGATGGCATCCGCGGCTTATTACTGGAGTCTGAATTACTCAACGTGGCCTTCTGCTGAGCAGTACTTCATCTGTCACCACGGAGTCCCATGCAAAATGCCATGGTCATGGCTAGGTTGGATACCGTTACGTAACGGTAAAGTTCCGGCTCAAACCGCCTCAATTTCTTAAAGATCTGGATTACGTAGAGCACGTGTTGCAGGCTGCAGCAGGTAAAATTCAGGGCCGCGTTGACTCTCAGGCGGTTGAAAGCTTAAAGCCGGTTCAGAATTGGCTAACGAAGGGTATAGCGTCGAAGAATGCTCAGCCCTTGTGCCGGCTAGCAGCCTAAGGGTCAAAATTGCCAGCTCGACTGCTTCTTTTGAAGGACACTCGGCATCATGCTGAGAGTTTTCCCTCGAGAGCTCAGAATCGTATCAGTCCATCGAACCTGGTCCATACGAGGAACCGTCCCGGTTGGAACTTTAGTAAAGACGCAAGCACGTTAAAACGGGGTAAATATTAGCAGAAAGCCAACCCATAATTACGTAATGGCCCTTAACAGAGGAGGCCGTGTCAAACACTAAGAAATGAAACTTCCACGCTTTCAGCCATCTTACTTTTTTCCACGTTTCTCTTCTCGGGAGTCCACGTAGTACAACAGCATCACAATCGCACCATTAAAAGTTGTTAGGTGTGTTTGGTAAGTTGATCCTGCTCAATTACGGTCAACTGTTCTAACTGGTTAGCTGTAAGGTACCATGTCTTTCGCTAAGGACCTGATGGAGCGTCATGCGCTCAAGGAGGATGGAACGGTGACTGAGAATGGGGTGATTAGCGGCTCGCGTCGCCAGGCTGCAACTCAGTCGTCGCCAGTTTCAAGTGGCATGTCCGCGGGGTCTTTGTTTTCCAGCGAGGCGGAGTCAAGTGCTCAAACTAATGGCGAGGCAACGCCAGTACAGAAGCCTCAGTCCCAGGCTCAGGCTCAGCCTAAATCAAAATTCGACATTGAGTCTCTGGACTCCTTCCCTGCTCTAGGAGCAGGAATCGCGCAATCGGCTAGCCCATCGCCCAGTGGGTCTTGGAGCGCAGCATTGAACCGGGGTCCAAATGGACACTCTAGCTCGCCGAGACCAGGTAGCGTCGCTGGACGTGCAAAGGAGGAGCTCTTCACAATGAAAAAGGAGGAACAACAACCTCGAGCAAAGTCAGCATTGCAAGAGATTCTGTTCAAGGTCAAAAAGGCCACGGACACAACCATAGAAAGCTCGACCAGTCGGGTCAATGGTTCAACGACATTTATCATTAGAGGTAATGCACCCAATGTTGCAAAGGCTAAGCGAGACCTTTTGAAGGAGGTGGGGATCAAGGTTACTAAAAAAGTTCCCGTGCCAGTATCTCTAAGGGCAATTGTCATTGGATCGAAGGGTGCTACTATCAAGGCTATTACCGAACAAAGTGGGTGCCAAGTTCAATTACAGAACCCAAATGGCGTGGCATCTAGGGAAGAGACTCCTGTGAGCGATGTAACGGAGAGTGACGATGATGAAGAGGCTACTGTCGATGCGCTTATCGAGGGCGACGAAGAAGGTGTTGAGATCGCGGTCAACAGGATACTGGAGATTATCAACAGTCGAGTCAGGGAACTAAAGACCAAAATCAAGGGGGTCAGTCCGATCTTTCTTCCTCACGTTGTTGCATACACTAAGACACTCGACAATGTCAAGGTCGACTTTGGCCCCAGCGGGACCGTTATCTTGTCAGGAGAGAGGTCATCAACCTTGGACGCCAAGTCAAAAGTTGAAACTTTTTTGAACCTCTTGCCTACAACTCATGCCACTGCCAAGCTACCTGTAGCATCAGTCAAGCAGAAGTTTATCAAGAGTACAGACATTTTCGATTTGTTCCAAGTCTCTGTGCTTCCAAGTGGCGACGATTCGGTTCAGCTGTTCGGGTCCAAGGAAAAACTTGCTGAGGCCAAGGAATATATCACAAACTACACCAATGCATTGAGCATCATGAACTTGGATATTTCACGAGCTCACGATAAGTCGATAGAACATGCCAAAAACCTTACTGCATACTTCGATGCTGAGGGCAAGCTAAAGGACATTGAGCAGACCAATGGAGTTATCATATCTACCCCGTTGGTCCCAGAGGAGCTGGAGCGAGGAGTTATTTACGAGATTGTTGGTGACTCTACTGATGGAATCAAGCAGGCTAAAAAATCAATTGTTGCATTAGTGAACCAATTCAGCCCATCTAATCTTTTGGTGATCAAGGACCTGGACAAGTTTATGCTTCCACGCGTTAGACAGCTTGCACAGAGTATTTCCAAGGTGCTATATGTTGATGTGCTCACGTCGGAAGATTCGCCGTATGTGAAGAACGTACTGTTGGTGTACCGCGGTAAGCCTGGTGAGGACGACGAGGATGACTTTGCACCCAGCTCTGGCGATATTCAGCAGGTGCTACAGGAGGCTAGCGCAAAGTTTGACAGCCTCAGAGAAGAGCAAAAGGATGTTACCAGCAAGGTGCTGGATGTCAAGCTGGATGATCAAAAGTACCTTTTGGGACCAAATGGGACAACTCTTGGGGCCATCAAGGGCGATTCACAGGTTATTATTGTCGGTGAAAAAGTTGAGGTTCGTGGTTTCAGCAGTGATGTGGACCGAATTGTTGCTGAAATTGAGGAATTGCTGGAGGAGTCCAAAAATTACGAGACTCTGAGTAAATACAGCACGGAGTTTGATTTCCCGGCTAGTCATCTGAAACAACTCATTGGTAAAGCAGGTGCCAACCTCAATGGTATTCGAGAAAAGTATGGTGTCAAGGTTGACGTTGATGAAGACGGTCATGGTACTGTTAGGGGTATCAAAAAGAACGCCGAGGAGGCCAAGTCATACATTGTATCTCTGGGCAAACGGCTTGCCGACGAAGTGACTGAGGGTTTCAAGGTACCTGTTGAGTATCATGCGATGTTGATTGGATCTGGCGGAAAATACATCAAGCGGCTCGAAGAGAAGTACCACGTGCGAATCAAGTTCCCCAAGGAAGGGGGCCAAGAGATTACTCTTAGAGGGCCTTCACGAGGTGTGGCCAAGACCAAGGAGGAGTTCCTAGAGCTGGTCAAGTACGAGATGGACCACAACAATGAAGAGACAATCAAGGTGCCTTCCAAGGCCATTTCGCGGATTATTGGCCGACAGGGTGAGTACATCAACAACGTCAAGGATGCTACCAATACTCGGATTGATATTCAGGATGATAGCGGTGAAAAGACTGAGATTGTGATTACCGGTACCAAATCTGGAATCAAGAGCGCTATCTCTCAAATCATGGAGGTGGTTGATGAGCTCTCGCAGCTTGTGGATGAGGAAGTTGAGGTTGATCCAAAGTATCATGGCTTGCTTATCGGTCCTGGTGGGTCAACCTTGAAGGAGATTGTTGCCAAAGCAGGCGGGTCATCTGTTGCATCTGATGGGTCCGAGATCCCTGCTTCCAGAGTGGTTCAGGTCCCTCCTGCCAATAGCGGGAGTTCCATAGTCAAGGTATCTGGCAACAAGAAGGTTGTGGCTAAGGTCCTCAAGCATATCAAGGAAATTGTTGACGCCCAAGAGAGTAGAGTGGTTGACACTGTTGACGTGCCTGTGGAATACCATGGGTTTGTTATTGGCGTCGGAGGGTCGGTGCGACACGGGATTGAAGAGGACTACGGTGTGACTTTGACCATCCCCAAAAAGGGCTCTAAGGACACCAGTATCAAGATTGCCGGCACGAACAAGGAAAAAATCGAAAAGGCCAAGGCCAAGATTATTCAGCTCACAAGTGAGAAGCATAATGGCTCATCATCTGATAAGGTTGAGCTCAAAATCCCTCGAGAATACACCTCAGAACTCTCGAACATGGGTCTACTTGCTAAAAATTTACAAGCTGAATTTGGAGTGAGATTAGAAGGAGGTGACAAAGGTGGGAGCCAGTCGCCGTACCTGCGAGTCCCTAAGAATGCGCTGGGAGAAGTTGAGGATGATGCCAAGGACGGGTCTCTCAAGTACAAGTACACCCTGGTCCCTGATTCAGATCGTGATGAGGTTGCGGTGAACGGACAAACTAAGAAGGAAGTCACCTGGAGGTTACGTGGTAAAGATGCATCTGCTTTGAGCAAGGCTGAGGCTTACGTTGCAGAGGCTTTGGACAAGGTTAAGCTATCTGATGCTACTGGTTACCTCTGGTTTTCCGACCCTTCCAAGTACGGCTTGGTGGTTGGCCCACAAGGATCTCGCGTAAGCGAAGTCAGGGCGAAAAATAGCTGCGTCGTGCTTATACCCAAGGCTGAGTCCGGGGTAAGCGGTGCCATTGTGATCCGTGGGCAGAGAGCAAACGTGGATGCTGCCAAGAGTGACATTCTACAAATCTTGGCTAAAAAGAGTGCTTGACTTAAAGTCAAACTTGGATAGTTACCGAATAAAAAGAATTCAAAAAAGTTAAATTTAAACAGTAATCAACTAATTGTAAATTGAGGCTCAGTGTAAGAACTTGCAGAAGTGTTCGGAATATCTCCAAGTCTAAATGATCTGAGCGCAGCGGGATTCCGATCAGTGGGCCTCCGATGCAAAATGCGGCTCAGACTCGTCTAAAGTCGGAATTCCGACTAGGCTTGACAAGCGGACAAAATACTGGAAAGCTTTCGAGGAAAGGGTCATATCGACGGAAGAAGTAGCAAATCGAAGTGGCCCAGCTGTTTCCTAATCATTAGATAATGTGAGCATTTCTCTTGACTATCTCTCCAGTTAGAGCAATGTAAACTCTGACTGAACACTGGGGCCCGGACTCTCGAAGCCAAGGGGGTTCATGCCCAAATGGGCCCAAGGATGATTCACCATACTGCAGACTGCAGTTGGGCTGAGCCCACATGCATGTGGAAAATTGCCTCGGATCAAATTCGAGCTTCCGACCAGCCGGGGCATCGCATTCGGGTTAGCTGAGTCCGGCCTTCGGAGGCTTTTGTTTTGTTTGTACTCGCGGGCGGTGGGCCCAGCGTCGACCGTTTTGGCGCATTGCTTATATAAGGAATGTTTTGGTTTAAATTTAGTTTTTGGGTGGAGGTGAGTCTTATAGCGGAAATCATAGCCGGGGAGCAGTAAGTTATATATCTGTCTCCCCTCCCCTCCCCTCCTTTCTCTCTTCCAGTAATTAGTTAGTCATCTTCTCTTCGACTTGCCTGGATCTTTGGCAGATTGTAAGTTGGTCTTGTTCTTGTTTCGCTGTTGGGACATGGACCGTTATGAACCGTGGAGGTCTTGGCGATTGCCTTGTTAGCAATTAGGTCTGCAGATGATCATCTCCATAATCTTCAGCCGTACTGGCTTCTACCGCAAAAGATAAACAAGACAGTTACTAACATTCAGCAGAGAGAAGTACGAACCCTGGGGAAAATGGCCGACAAGTACCCCATTCCGTATAACCTCGAGGAGAGCGAGAAGACTGAGGCTGCGGCAGCTGCAGTCAATACTGACGAGCCGCATGACCAGACGGTGAATGAGATTGCCCAGCAGATTGGTGCAGATAAGGAGTCCGGCAGCAGTACTACCGCTACCGCCAACAATGCTCGTCCAATTTCTTCCAGAAGTAGCTTGGCCTCAGCTCGGTCAGGTGCGGGCCCGCAGCCTTACCTGGACTCCGAGGCCCAGACGGGTAATGTAGCTCTTTCACGGACCGTCAGCAGGATGAGTAACAACCCTGATGCCATTAACCGTCTTGAGTCCTTGACCAGAGTGTTGTCCACCAGGACGAAGCAGAATGCTAAGCTTGAGATTGACCCCGAGGATTTTGATCTGAGAGATATGCTGGACATTTTCACCACTAAGATGGACGATAAGGGTTTGCGTTTCCCTACCAGTGGTATCATCTTCAAGGACGTTTGCACCACCGGTGTTGATATGTCGGCCGTGTATGCTCCGACTGTGGGCGAGCTGTTCAAAGGTATCTTGGCCCTGCCCTCGCTCTTCAAGAAGAAGACCAAGTACAGGCAGATCATCCAGAATGTCACTGGATTTGTTGAGCCGGGAGAGATGCTTCTGGTACTAGGACGTCCTGGGAGTGGATGTACCACCACTTTGAAGACTTTAGCAGGTGAGTTGGATCAGTACAAGGGTATTAGTGGTGAGCTCAGCTACGACGGTGCATCTCTAGAAGATATGGCCAAGAATTTCAAGAGCGAGGTTATCTACAATCAGGAGCTGGACGTCCACTTTCCTCACATGACTGTGGAAGATACTCTCAAGTTCGCCATTGCCTGCCGAACTCCCAGAGTTAGGCTGGATGGGATCAGCAGAGACGACTATCATCAACTCATGACCGACTTGCTGGCCACTGTGTTTGGCTTGAGGCATACCTACAAGACTCAAGTGGGTAATGACTACGTGCGTGGTGTGTCTGGTGGTGAACGAAAGCGAGTATCAATTGCCGAGGCTCTGGCTTGCCGAGCATCTATTTATTGCTGGGATAACGCAACTCGAGGTCTGGACGCGTCTACTGCCTTGGAGTACAACCAGGCTATCCGAGCAAGCACCAATTTCCTGGGTAATGTGGCAATTGTGGCTATTTACCAGGCTGGTGAGAATATCTACAGGCTCTATGATAAAGTTACTGTCATGTACAATGGCCGCCAGGTTTACTTCGGCCCTGCTTCCGAGGCCAAGGCTTACTTTGTGAACATGGGGTACAGTTGTCCTGAGAGACAGACTACTGCTGAGTTCTTGACCGCAGTGACTGATCCTAACGGTAGGTTTGTCAGAGAAGGGTTCGAGGGCAAGGTTCCCACCACTGCTGAGGAGTTCGAGTCTTACTGGAGGAGCTCTGAGGACTATCAGACTCTGTTGACCAAGCTTGACGCTTACAAGCAGTCTTGTGAGGGCAAGAACACTGTTGAGCAGTTCAGAGACGTTTATGACAAGCAAAAGAAACAGAAGCGTCAGTCTAAGGATTCGCAATATGCCCTTACCTATCCTAATCAGCTGAAGTGGACTATCAAGAGAGGCTTCCAGCGATTACGTGGAAACATGTCCTATACTATCACAATGGTGGTCGGTGCCGTGGTCCAGTCTTTGATTATTGGTTCTTTGTTCTATCGCGTTCCCGCTACCACCTCAGGAGCTTTCTCCAGAGGTGGTGGTATCTTCTTCTCTTTGCTTTACAACTCTCTGCAGGCTTTGGCTGAGATCAACCATGCCTATGAGAACCGCCCTATTTTGCTCAAGCAGAAGTACTACCACTTTTATCATCCGTCTACTGAAGCGCTGCAGCGGATTGTCACCGATTTCCCCGTGAAAATTGTTACTGTCGTTGTTTTTGCCATTATCATTTACTTCTTGATTTACCTGAAGCAAACGGCAGGGCAGTTTTTTTTCTTCTTGTTGCTCCTTATTGTTGCCACGTTATGTCTGTCTTCCTTTTTCCAGATGCTGGCCAGTGTGGCAACGAGTTCATCTGTGGCGAATACCTTGGGTGGTGTAGGAGTGCTGATTTTGGCGGTCTACACCGGTTACATGATCCCTACCCCAAGTATGCACCCTTGGTTCAGATGGCTGAACTGGCTTGATCCGCTTGCGTATTCGTTTGAAGCAATGATGGCCAATGAGTTCCACCATACCCCAATGAGCTGTGATTTGTTGGTCCCCCAGGGCTCAGGCACGTCTATTGAGCACCAGGTTTGTGCTTTTTCTGGCTCTCAAGCCGGTATGAGTGTAGTGATGGGCGACAATTACCTTGAAGCCGCTTACAACTACAAATGGGACCACGCATGGAGAAATTTTGGTATTGTTGTTGGGCTCTGGTTTTTCTTCATGGGAGTCGATGCCCTGGCTACTGAGTACCTTAGACCAATGGCTAGCGGCGGCGATGTCTTGCTGTTCTTGAGAGGACACATGCCGGAGGATCTGCATGCTGAGGGCAAAGTTGCTGGTAAGGATGAACTGAAGCGTGCCTTATCTGTGAATTCTGGTGAAAAGGAGATTTTCTCTTGGCAGAATATTGATTATACAATCCCTCTGGCCGGTGGAAAGACTAGAAAGCTGCTTGATGATGTTAGTGGATATGTCAAGCCTGGTACCATGACTGCTTTAATGGGAGAATCTGGAGCCGGTAAGACTACGTTGTTGAATGTGCTCTCTCAAAGAATCAATTTTGGCGTGATTACTGGTCATTTTTTGGTCAATGGCAAGAAGCTGGATGATACGTTCCAAAGACGAACGGGATACGTGCAACAGCAGGATCTTCATTTGTCTGAAGCTACTGTTAGGGAGTCACTGATCTTTGCTGCTCGTTTGCGTCAACCTGCTCATGTCCCTGATCAGGAGAAGCTTGACTATGTCGAGAAGGTGCTGCACCTGCTAGGTATGAGCGAGTATGCTGAGGCTTTGGTTGGTGAAAGTGGGAGAGGTCTGAACGTTGAACAAAGAAAGAAACTGTCAATTGGTGTTGAGCTCGTTGCTAGGCCGTCGTTGCTATTGTTCTTGGATGAGCCCACCTCTGGTTTAGACTCACAATCAGCATGGTCCATTGTCACGTTCTTGAGGTCGCTGGCAGATGCTGGCCAGTCTATCTTGTGTACCATCCATCAGCCTTCTGCAACACTGTTTGAGCAATTCGATCGGCTACTACTTTTGAAAAAAGGCGGACAGACTGTTTATTTTGGTGACATTGGCGAGAACTCTTCAACTCTGACCAGCTACTTTGAGAGATACGGGGCTAGGAAGTGTACACCATCTGAGAACCCGGCAGAGTATATTCTGGAGTGCATTGGAGCAGGTGCTACTGCCAGCGTCACTGATGACTGGCATGAAATTTGGAGGAACTCGAAGGAGTGCAAGGACACGCATGCTGAGCTTGCCGAGATGGTGGGCAGGTTGTCGCAAGTACCTGCGCCCCAGCTGGATAAAACCATGTCGCGGCGATTTGCTGCTGGTTATCCCCGTCAGCTTTGGCTGGTCTACCAAAGAACTGCTACTCAGTACTGGCGGTCACCTACTTATCTTTTTGCCAAGTTTGCTCTGTTTGTGGTCGGAGGTTTGTTCATTGGGTTTACCTTCTGGAACATTGGCTTTTCGGTCTCAGGCTTGCAGAATGGAATGTTTGCCATTTTCTTGATTCAAGTTCTGTCGGCACCCTTGACTAATCAGATGCTTCCCTACGCTGAGTCTGCACGAGAGCTGTACGAAGTTAGAGAATCTGCTTCAAATACCTTCCACTGGAGTTGTTTGTTGCTGGCGCAAGTCATGTGCGAGATACCCTATCATATTCTCTTTTCGACCATCTTGTTTGTGTCCTTCTACTTCCCCGTCCATTACAGCTACCATGCCGTCGTTGCCGGGTACTTCTATCTCATTTACTGCATCATCTTCCAGATCTATGTCTGCAGTTTTGCTTTGATGGTGGCTTACTGCTCGCCAGACTCTGCCTCTGCTGCTGTCATTTGTTCAGTGCTCTTCTCCTTCATGATATCGTTCTGCGGTGTCTTGCAACCAGTTTCGCTGATGCCTGGGTTCTGGACGTTCATGTATAAGGTCTCGCCCTACACCTACTTCATCCAGTCATATATGGGTTCAGCTATGCATAACCGTGAGGTTGTTTGCAAGCCTGAGGAGTTCAACAAGTTCACGCCTCCATCTGGTATGACATGCGGTCAATATGCTAGTGCCTTTGTCGAGCAAGCTGGTGGGTACATTGAAGACCTTAACTCTACTACCGAGTGCAACTACTGTCGATACAAGGTTGCTGACGAGTATCTGGCAACTGTGGGTGTCAAGCACAGCTACCTCTGGAGAAATTTCGGCTTCTTCTGGGTCTACATTGCATTCAATATCATTGCCATGCTGGTGCTGTACTATATGTTCCGAGTCGCCCAATGGCAGATGCCCAAGATTGGAGAGCTCTTCAAGTCTAAGACCAAGAAGAAGGAAGTCATTGAGCGTAAAGACCGAGAGGAGCCTAGAAGACCTAGCGTTTACGCCCCCCAGGATGATGACGAGGAGGTAGCCCTACGAAGAAGGCAATCCCGAGTCAGCCAGCCAAGCGAGCCTTAATATAGTGATATCATAATTTTATTTACATGCTTTTTTCTTCTCCTTTATTCATCACGTACTTGCTTTGGCACCTCCAACATCATGCCCTCGTTGTTCCAGCTCATACGTCAGCCTCTCCCTGGCTCGGTACACCTTACTCTGAAGGTAAAAGCTTCCCCCCTTGTCCTTAGAGTTCACCTCGAATAAATAATTGAACTTCTTATCAAGGAGTTCCTTTCCGATACTGGTTTCCTCAATATCCAGAATCTTGCATGCTTCTCCGAGCGTAACGCCACCAGCCTTTTGCTTGGCCGCGGCGCTGGCAGTTGCCCTTAAGGATGCACTTGAAGCTTGCCTGTACGCCTCCATGAAAGCCTTGCCGAACACTTGCGATCCGGTGAAGACCACCTGCATGAAGAGTCTGTGTGCCATTTTTTTTTTTTTTTGAAGTTTTGACTGGGTGCCAGAGTATCAAAAGTTGGGTTAAACCTCCCGTTTCGTTTCGTTTCGTTTCAGGACTTCGGCTGGTAATGACCTCGGGTCTCCGAAATTCAAAGTTCTACGGTGGACAACCAACTTATTTAGTTAAGCTTAACTAAGAAAATTTTTTGGCGGTGGTGATCGTATTCCGGACATTAAAGGCTCATTCCCGCCGGGCGGATTACCTGAGAGCATAACTAAGCCAATTTCCTCAACAATAACACCGTACAGCCAAAACAGTACATGCTCTTACGACCGCGTGTGTTTACTCTGTGTTTCAGACTATTCCAAGTGAAGGAGGTACTGACTGCGCCTTAAGTCTTTTGGTAAGTGACAAGGCTGGTCAGAATCATGGTGAGGATAAAGGACTAGCTGCAGAGACTAGTTTCGCCAAGAGCCATAAATTTTGTATTTCACCTCTTGTAATATAATAAGAGCTGGACATAGCGGGCGGAAGGCTTTGGCATGCCGGAGGACACCAGGCAAAGTAGCGAAAGTGTCACTGCTGCCGCGGATATGGAGGGCCGGGGCCAAGCTCAGACTGGAGTCATGACAGCACCCACCGCCACAGCTACAGCTGCCCCGACTACCCGAGAAGCTGCTGCTTCTGGGCCGTCGGCGGATCTAATAGAGGCTGCAGCTGAGGCTCTCACTGCTATGGGTCATACGCTTGCTCCGCCAAGTAAGGATGCGGCTAGAGAGGATGAGCCGAAGCCAGGTGAGCCCTCACCAGCTCAGGTTCCACAACCGAGCAGTAAAGACGTTAAAGCTGAAATCAAAAGTGGGCGGTACTTCCCAGCAGATGCTGGTATTATCAGCTGTATATGCGGGATCGACGACGACGATGGGTTCACTATTCAGTGCGACAAATGTAATGCGTGGGAGCATGCTCAGTGTAATGAGATCTACAACGACCACGAAGTCCCTGAGATATACTACTGCAGCTTTTGCAGTGACCGTAAGGTTGATGTGGAGGCGGCCAAGGACAGACAGAGGAAGCGGCTAGCTGGAGAGGCCAAATCGCGGCGTAGAAGTAGTGGCACCAAAGAGAAGGAGAAGGAGAAGGAGAGGGAGAAGGAGAAAGAGTCACGGCAGAGTAGCAGTGACATTAAAAGCCGCAGAGGTAGCGGGAAGAACAAATCGGGTACCAATTCACCGTTAGTGGTGGCGTCACCGTCGTTGGGTAAAGAGGACATTGAGGAGTTTGAACCGGATAATACGGAATCGGCTCGTTTAGCTCTCGACAGAAAGGCTTCACCGGGATCTAACGAGAATGAATCGAATGTGGAGAGCGGGAATGCGTCGACCACCGGGACAAGTACTGCGAAAAGAGGAAGAAGGAAAAGGCTGACTGTTAAGGATACTGTAGCAAGCAGCCATCTCTCAGCTACAGGAACGACTGGTGTCGATGAAAAGCACTTGTCGCTATCGCAGGCTATCGAATACGACTTTGTACCCTGTGAAGCGCTGAAATTCTGCAGCAGCAAGGTGAAGGAGCTTCTACTCACGGAAGAATTCAGAAACTCAGACCTGGTATCAGTGATGGGCCCACAAGATTTCTCCACAATGGCTCCAGCAAATGTCATTGTGAAACCAACAGCAGAAAATTTCAAGGCAAGGTTTGGCGGGTTTTCCAGGTTTGGTGTTTTCTTAGACCCGGCAAGCAGTGCCATGGTGAAGGATCGATTTCTGCTCGATTTTGTTGGAGAGCTTATGTTCAAGGATCAGTATATTGAGAATCCTGCGAACCAGTATCAATACTTTGGGTGTTCCAAGCCCGGAGTTATATTTATTCATAAAGACCCGCAGCTAGTTGTTGATGGCAGGGTGGTTGGCAGCAAGGGCTCGTTTATCAGGAAGAGCTGCGATCCAAATGTCAGCTTTAACCCGGTGATCAACTCTTCCACCGGCGAAACCAAGATATGCGGGTTTGCGACACGGTCCATTAAACCTGGCGAAGAACTTACGGTTGGGTGGGACTGGGATGAAAAGCACCCGGTCCGAAAACTGGTCAATGTTGAACTTGATGATAAAGAAGCTCTTGCATCACTGACTCGAGAGGACCGTCAGTTTTTTGCTATCTGCCATTTGATGCTTCAAGAGCGTGGGATGGACTGTGCATGTAATCACTCTGACTGTATATTAGTCAAAATGGAGAGAGCAGCGGGGTTGGGTAGACCTGCCAGAGGTCATTCTGCGTTGGTCGCGTTGCGCAGCAGTATTTGGACCGGGCTCAATCCTTCTGCCAAGTTTATGGCATCCAATGGGTTCTCAAACCCAAGCAAGAGCTCTACCATTACAACAGTGCTGAGTTCCTCTGGATCGCCAATCTCGGGCACCTTTTACTCAAGTCGAGAGGAACGCAAGCTTCAGGGAGCTATCAATCTGATTGACCGCATGGAAAGGGACGCTGAGAAACGGAGGCGTCGGGAAAGGGCTACCGGGCAGGGGTACGCTGGGGAGGAGAGTGATACTGATAAGGAAGTTGATCATGATGGCGACGCTTTGATGAGGTCTGCATTGTCTGATGATATGAATAGTGACGATGACGATGAAAATAATGATAACGAAAGCGAAAGCAAAGATTTTAGTGTCAAGATGGTCAATGCAGAGGTTCAGACTGACAGCGAACCTCCGGCGGAGCAATTTGGCCGGTGTTTGCTACCATTTCGAACGAGCATCAAGCGGATCTCTAAACCTTATGCTCCACGGGCAAAGCTGTTCAAGCGGTTTGAGGAAACGTTCCGCAACCGGCCAAGTGCTCAAAGGGCACCCGCCGAGCTTTCCAGTATGATTGGATTTGGATACAAGACCTCGATCATGGTTCCTGCAACAATGGCAACGGCATTGAAAGCTTCACCCAGCCCCGGCACCGTGACTCCGACTAATTCCACTGTTATAAAGAACAATGGGAGTCGCATGCAATCTCCTGGGGAAGAAAATGGGAAGGTTCCCGATTTTGCCCGGCCATTGACCGGTGCCACCGCAGTGGCGCCAGATGGTGATCATTCTAAGACGGCTACTGCATCACTGACTGATGACGGTAAGCCAGTCACCAAGAAGAGACTAAGCTTGGCCGACTACAAACGAAGTAAAGCTAAAGGTTGAACGGCTCTCTGGATAATATAATGATTTTGCTTTACGAAGAAATGAACTGTAACATATAATGAATTTGATTCAAATGACTCAAGGTCTAAAGCTGTTTTCATAAATGTGGGCATGTGGGTTGGCTGAACTGGGTCTCGAGTCAGATAGCACCAGGTTTTCAACAGACGGGACGTAGTCATCAATATGGCTGGTATCCAATTGCTCGTCGTGGTCAAAGTCATCCCCAGGTGGCTCCAATTTACAATTTGACCATGAGTTTGCTCCGAGATTCTCGTCAGGGCTGAGGGACCCATACTCGTCAAAATTGGTATAGTCGCCCCGCCGAATAGGGTGCACAGGAGTGGGTGTCTCTGGCCGAGCATTCAGATTCAGCCTTGACTCTGAGGTGGCCTGTAGCAAATGCATTCTTTGGTCTTCTTCTTCTTCTTCTTCTTCTTCCTCCTCGTCAGATACCTGCTCCTCAACATCAACAGAGTAACTAGGGTAAGAATCATCAAAAAACTCACTTGCGAGCAGCTCTCTCGACGAAAACCTTGCAAGAGGGTTCCACTTCAGGCACAGTCTCAAGAATCGTGCCAGGCTCTTGCTGGGTACATGTCTTTCCAACCCCGTACCGGGCATTTGGTGGAAACTGAACCCAAATTCATCAGCAGCCTGATAAAACCCTGCCCAGTATCCGCCTGCTGCTGTTGATGACGGCGTGCCTAGAATAGAGATATACCGCGCAATCTGGTCCACCTCGGAGATCCCGGGGAACAAGGGCTGGGAGGTCGCCATCTCGGCCGCCATGACGCCAAGCGACCAGATATCTACTGGGTACGAGTAGACGCTACGCTGGAAGATAATCTCCGGGGCTCGGTACCAGCGCGTGGCGATATAATTCGTAAACGAGCACTCGGTATCATCTGCCTTCTTGACTGATCCGAAATCAGAAAGCTTGGCAACATACGTCACATTGCCCACAGCTCGGCCACCGGGGAACTCGCTAGGACCCGCCCTGCTATTTAGGAGCACATTTTCTGGCTTGATATCACGGTGGATATACCCATGAGTATGAATGTGGTCCAGCCCCAGCACAATCTGGTACAGAATCTCGCGCGTACAATCAATATCAATTCTGCCCGCCTGGATCAAGTCGTATAGATTCATCTCCATGAGTTCCATAACAAGGCAGCATGTAGTAAGAGACTTATCAAAAAAGATCTCGTAGACCCTGATCAAACTGGCGTGCAGAGGGATCTCGATAATGAAGCGCACTTCGGCAATCTCCTCGTTGTTTTCAGGGACATGAATGCTTTTTACGGCTACCTAAAAGTTAGAACTGTCAGGCAAATTGAAGAGCAAAAACCAGAGGTTTTAAATTATTTGGGTACAAGTGCGTGTGCTGGTAGCTGGGGTACCCTTCTCACGGCTGTCACGTCAGGCTCAGCTAGGGCCACTTCACCAAATGTGCCCTTCCCGAGAGGACGCACATAAGAGTAGCCATTTGACCGCAGAACTTTCGGAGAAACAAGAGCAGGAAGCTCCATGCTTCTTGACTACTCAGGTCGTGGTTGTTGTTGCGCGTCTCATAAATTGGTATCTTTAGATAACCATACTGCAGGATCAAGAGAATGCTTCATCAAGGTGCATAATCTGGGGTTATGATCAAGGCAAAATTAGGGCTAGAGCCCTATACAAATTTTGCCTCTCGCCATCACTAAGAAAAAAAAAGTTCCACAGTGTTCGCCATAGTATTACTAAAGGACAAAACCAGGGCTGAAATTTTATTTTCTCTTTTCTCTCCTTGACCAACTTTTTTTTATTACTCGGCGAGAAAGAAGCAATACACATTTATTGCCGACGACCCGTTGTTTGAAAAAAGGTCGGGAGTAATAAAACATGCAAATTTTCGTCAAGACCCTCACGGGTAAGACTATCACTCTTGAGGTGGAGTCTTCGGACACCATTGACAATGTCAAGTCCAAGATCCAGGACAAGGAGGGAATCCCCCCAGACCAACAGCGATTGATCTTCGCTGGTAAGCAGTTGGAGGATGGCCGAACCCTTTCTGACTACAACATCCAGAAGGAGTCTACTTTGCACTTGGTGCTGAGATTGCGAGGTGGTGGTAAGAAGAGAAAGAAGAAGGTCTACACTACCCCCAAGAAGATCAAGCACAAGAGAAAGAAGGTCAAGTTGGCTGTTCTCTCTTACTACCAGGTTGATCAGGATGGTAACGTCAAGAGACTCAGGAGAACCTGTAACGTTTGTGGCCCTGGTGTCTACATGGCCTACATGAAGAAGGACAAGTTCAACAAGGTTGACCGACAGTACTGCGGTAAGTGCCACTTGACTTACACTATGTAAGGTACTTCTCTTCAGAGGATCAAGGAGTTTTCAAGGATATTTTGTATATAGATCTTGTTTCTAGAGACAATATGATTATGCTTGGTGCTCCTACTCGTTACAGTTGAATCATTCACTTGTTGTGAACATGATTTGAAATGCTTTGAGTCTATGAACCAAACGGTTTGTTATATAATACAGTGTCTAATGCTGGGCTTTTTGCCCCAGATGAGAATAGTTCATGATAATAAATAGAGAATGATGCAAAGTGAAGCCAGCAGTCCTAAGTGGGGTGGCGTTGTTGCCTGAGGGGTTGCCTGAGGGGCAACTTTTGTAAGCCAAGTTAAGCTTGATGCCCAGTCCGCTCCGACTTCTTGTCGTAAAACACGCCATCTTGGACTTTCTGACTAACCTGTTCTAGAACGCTTTCAAAGCCGACCTTGCCCTTGACAGCATTTTGGCCAAACCTTTCAACGCTCCAGTCCTCGATTTTGTTGCATAGCCTCTTGAAGCTAGCGTATGCTGTGATTTGAGCTTCCTGCTCAAACTTAGTATGCAACGGGTTTTGAGCATCTGGTCGGTAAACCACCGTCTCATAGACTGAGAGCAAGTGACTCATTGTGAGGTTGACTGAGCGCATTGTCAACGTCTTGTCCTTGGGGTCGACTAGTGACACTTCACGAACATAGGACACATCCGAGCCGCCTACGAGGCATAGAATCCACTTGGGGATAGGCTGCTTGCATGTGATTAGCCGCTCTGTAGTCAGCACGCCAGACTCTCTGTCAATCTCGCGCCTCAGCACGTCCACGGCAATGACATGCGTAGATAACTCATTGGGGTACTTTTTCCAATTGGCTGCAGACACCTGGTCCCATGGGTACTCGAATGAATGCTCAGATAAGAAGAACTTCATTGTATATGGTCCTCTGTGTTTTTTCTTTTTGAGGTGTTGTTTTTTTGTACCTAGTTCAAGGGAAATGCAAGCAATGAACCAGTATCAATGATGATGATAGGAATAAATAAATATCCAACAACGACTCTAAAGTCTACCTTCCTGCTCTAGTACTTTGGTAGTCGAAAGTCAATGAAGAAAAAGAACGAGGAAAAAAAAAAAAAAATGAAAAAAATTATCCGTGGGGAGAGTGAAATTACCGAAAGGCGCCCTGAGGATGAGATTCCGAGCTTTATATATATATACTTCACTGAGGAAAAAAAAAAAATGTTAGTTCCCGAGAACAACCCCGATCAAAAGCGGCCAAGGTTCGGAAAAGCACCACTGAGTTAACGAATCGCTGAAAATTTCTCCTCGATCGTTCCCGGGGCAAATTCCTCTATCAACACAGGGCCATCTCTGTCGCGTTCCTGACCGTCAATTGACCTCTTATTCGGAGCCTTTTGCTCGTTCATACAGCCCAAGTACCCTTCAAACTTCCCTAGAAAGGCTCAATGCGGGGCACTGTGCGGAACAAAATGGAAGCTTTGGCGCTCTGAGGCTGTGAATGTGATATCATATTACGTAAATTACCGGGTTATCGCATCCCGGGTTTCTCCTTCATGCCGAACGTTCCCCGCGACGTTTCCGCCCTTGTGACTTGCCGAGGGTCAGTTGGCTTAGTCTTTCTTAGGTCGTCAATGTTGGTTTCAGATACAAAGCTCAGGTTTCTTCAGGTATTGAGTATATACGCTTGTAGTCCATAGAATGACCTGTTGGCGCCCAACTATCTCGACAGCTAAGTCCATAGCCACGTGACTCCAATATCACGTGACGTTTTTGCGGCTTCATGAACTGATCTCTCACCCCTAGTTAGAGGTTACTCTGAGAGCGTGTCGCGTCAAAGCTCTTGAGCACTGTCAGCTGCAGCGTGATAATCTAGCACGAGCCAAGGAAAAGAGCCGCGGGAATTGGAGGAGCTGTTGACAATACCTTGGATGACTGTATCTAAATGGCTCCAGCAGGCAAGGTGATGGGCACAAGGCCTGCGTACAGCTTCACGAAACACCCATACTGTCATGGCGTAGGTAAAGGGTTTGCACGGAACCATGATGTGACCATTCTACTAGGGTCATATATGTATCAGATCAAGGTAGGATGCGGTTCGCCTGATTGTCACAAACCCTTCTGTCGTTCGAACAAGGCCCAGGATCTGGTGGAGTGTATTTGCGAAGATGCTGCTTATCAGTTAGCCACTCACCTGGCCTCAGCTTTTGGTTCCGCTGGACTTTGCACAAAGCTGCACGGCATGGAACACACAGAAAGAATTGGTAGGCACCTGAGGACGTCTTCTGTGCAGACACTTTTTGCTTCTGAGGCAGCGGACTTGAGAGCAGCCAAAGCCAAAGCCAAAGCGACAAAGTCAGAAACTGCAGAAGCAGAGGGTTCAGATAAAAAGCCCCTTGGTAGACCATCACCACCTCTGTCCCGCAAACCGGGGATCTGGTCTTTCATCTCCAATAGAGTGAGGCATCCCTCAGGCGAGGATTTCGTCGATTATAGTCTGGCTGACCTGTTCACTCTCAGGCCCGATTCGGCCCCCGTCCCCCGCAAGGACTGGTTCAGGTACAGCTTCTCAATGTGGGTTGATGACCCTGGGCGCTTGCTGACGTGGATCAAGGCGGACGAGAGCTGGGCTCTGGGTCTAACAACAGAGTACGCAACAATGATCATGGGGTACATGTCGCACCTGAAGTTTGTGTTACAGCAGCAGGTCCAAGATACTTCTGCAGTCACCAACATTCTCAGCACAATGTTTGATAAGTATTTTCATCTTTCAGCGTACCTGACAGAACCGAGATGTCCATGGTATGTATTTGGAGCCCCGCTTGACCCGGAGCGGCATTGGATAGAAAGGGACCAGAAGTACTACCTGGATGGAAGACTTAGCGAGGAGGACCGGCCAGCTGAACCTGAGGAATCGTATTCTGACGGCTACGATGACGACTATTGTGATGAATTTAGCAGCGACATTATGCATGTCGAAAAATCCATCATGGTGACCCCTGTGAGCACTTACGAGGGAGTAGACGTGCTACCTTATCAAGGAACGACCAAGCTTTCGGACCACATGTTAAGCAAATATGCCAGCCTTTGGAACATAACCTCAGGCTACTCTAATCGGCTGGTGACGCCGCTGCGGCCCATGCTGGGATCTCTAATAATGATCAATGACGAGCTTTTCACTTGGCTCAAGGGGTGCATGATGAGTTACTCCTGGCTCTCAGCGTTCCGTTCGAATGAGCATAAATTCAAAAATTTGCTCGACTTCCCCACTCTTGCAGCTGTCCCTACCGACTCTCTCAATGCGAACCCTTCAAGCCCCAGCATATTTCCGTACTCGGACTCGGATCACCGCAACATTACATTTTTTCACACTTGGCTCAATAGCCCCGAGTTCCGTGTCATCATATTCAAGGGTAAATGCGTCCACCGAATGGCGGTTACTGCCACTCGGCTGAAAAACTACCTGCGGGTCGGGCAGTTCTTCAAAGAAGCAAAGGATTTGCAAAAAATCCCGGAGACGTCTCTTATCTTTCAGATTTCTGAGCACAACTTTTTGTCGTCGGCACATGCATGTTTAAAATCACACCTCAAGCTAGAGGATGCAGTGTATCGGAATATTCAGATCCGGTTTGCTGACGATGACGTTACAGTTGACGGCGGCGGCGTGCTTACCGGATTTTTCAGTAGCCTAGGGTCCAAGTTTCTTGAGGCTAACGTCTTTGAGGAAGATGCGGAGTCTCATTTGGTCTGGTTTGGTCATGGTTCTAAAAATACTCAAGAAAACGAGCTGAATGGAGTATTGTTTGGCTTAGCAATTTTGAACTGCTGTATGATTGGGTGCCAAATGTCTCCATTGTTCTACTTGCTTCTTCTGCATGGAGTGGAGTACTGCGATAATTTGACTATTGCGGGGTCAGAGGACGCCAAGGGTATAGAATCAGAGTTTTATCGATCTCTGAGCAACTTGCATTCTCATTTGAGTCGTGGCTCCGAAAACCAGGTAAAGGCACAGACACAAGCCGGGCAGCCCATTGTTCCTTTTCTTCTATCGTCCACTAAAAATGGAGAATCGGTGGAGACGAAACTACCCTCGTCTGATCTATACCAAGAATCAGGGGTAACTAGCAAGAATTCCAAGCTGTTTATGGAGGAAGCTATGAGATACAAGGTTTTCGAGCAAAAGCAAAAATTTATCACGGAGTTTCTCAGAGGCGTCCATTTCGTGGTCGACCGTCAGCTGATACGTCCCCTGATCCCCTCGGATCTTCAAAGCATTTTAGAAGGAACCAGTCAAATCTCTGTAAAATACCTCAAGACAGTGACTACTCTGGACGGGTTTGATGAAAATAGCAAACTGATTGCCGGGTTCTGGCAGGTGCTCGGCAAGTTTGACCAAAAGTTGCTGGGCGACTTTTTGGAGTTTGTGACAGGGAGTAGAAGGTTGCCGGTGATGAGTAAGCCGGAACTCTGTATTATGAGAAATGGCCGAGGAGACTCCCGGCTCCCGAGCGCATCAGTTTGTTTCGCCAGGCTCCTGATTCCTGAATACTCTTCGACAAAAATTCTGAAAGAAAGGCTAATCACCGCGCTGCAGTGTTCTAGCGGGTTCGGCTTAGTATAGTGAATACATGCAAATTGACTATAGACTTCGCTCTGTTGGAGATGGTGCTTGTACCACAATCGCGCCATTTCTCACTTTCGATGGGCTGATTTTTAGCCTTCCGCTAGAGTCTGGCGGCGGAGTAGGCATTGATAGGGGTAATTCAGCCTCGGTATTAGAATAGCATTGTGCCTGTTCGTTTTTGTTGGATACAGAAGATGAAGCAGAGTTAGAAGTGGAACACTCCTGGCCAGCAGGAACTTCCAATTGTTCTAGGTCCTCATCATCGTCTGAAATGTTTGTAGCCTCAGTCAAAATGAAAATCTCATCATCGTCGCTGTAGAGCAATTCGTATCGGTCATGTGTCAAGCCCAGGGTTCTTGACCCCAGGATTTCAATTTCGTCGGGATCGGTGTCAACATCAGAAAGAGCCGGCTCTTCGCTGGTGGACTCTTCACGCAAGGTCTGGTCTGAGATAGGGGTGGTTAGCTCCTCGTCTTCCTCCTCTTCTTCCACTATTGGTTCTTCTGTAGGACCAGCCAGGTCGGGTTGCGATGCTACTAATCTTCTGCGGACCTGTCTGGGTGGAGGCAGAACTCCTCCCTTGAGAGGTATCCTATTGTCTGTAGGAGTACTACTAGCCGACCGGCGACCGCTATCCAAAATACCAATGTCCACTGAGCTGGTAGGTCGCTTGGGGACCCGTGCACAAATCTTTTTCGTCTGGGGGACCTGCCGCCCAGCTCTGATCGCCCCCTTGCAGTTCTCAGCACCGCAGGAGCACCTTTGATACTTATCACAAGCCTCAATGACCTCATCGCAGCCATAGTCGAAATTAATCTCCTCGCCGCTCTCAATGGTACGTTTAGCTCTCAACAGCAGCACAACCTCCTCCCCAACTTTTTTCTGAGCAACTTCTGCATTGGGGTCGCATGAGTGGTTGACAAACCTAGCAAAAGTACCACGCCTTGAAGCATCCACATAAAGCTTCCCATAACGTTTTCTGCTTTTCTTGAATAGGTTGTCCATGTTGAGCGAGATATAGTAGAAATCATCGAGGCCATAGTGGTTTCGAGCAGCTGCTCTTTTCCGGTAGGAGGTTTCATTCAGAATCTCACCTGTGTACTCCACAATAGCATCGCCTTGTTTGAAATGCTTGGTGGCTATAAGGCCATACCCAGCAATGGTCGACCGTTTTACCGTGTAACCCAAGTCCACCCCTCGCTTCCCGGAAAGTATCTGTTCTCTTTTCAATTTCTGATCTATCCTCAGTCTCTGCACCTCACGATTCCGGCAGAGCTCTGGCTTAAGACTGCAGTTCCCCTTGAAGCATTCAAACTCCATAGCACTAGGTTACTGTTAGATTTAGTTCATTTCTCTTCGATACAAAAGGAAACTTACTGATTGGGGCAACTACCCTCGCAATGATTACCTCTCTGAGCACATCTACAGTCCTCATACTCTGTACCTCTAGCGTACAATTCATTATTCTTGCCTATAAATCTGTTAGTATACCAAGGATGGATCCCAAGAATACATACTTTCAAAATCAATACACCGCACTAAGTTGAGATAAAACTGCCTCTCCGTCAGCTTTGTAGCAGCTCTGATCACACTAGCATAAGTCAACTCGCCCTTCTGCTTCTTTTCTTTCTTGACAGGCAAAGGTATCGATCTAAGGATAGCATACCGCTCGAGTATCTCCTTGTCGAGCACCAGCCTATCGAACATCTTACTCAACCGTCATGTACAGCAGTAGAAGACTTGAGAGCTAAGCTAGGCTGCATTACCAGGCTTGTATTTCCAGCAGTTCGAATAGAAAAACGAAAATATCGAGTACACAAGGGTGTCGAGGTTGGGCCCTGAAAGCCACAATTTAGCGTTAATGCTAGCTCCACAGGGGTTGTTGAAACCTTTCAGTATCAAGCATGGCTGAGTTTGTGTTTGTCACCTTTCTTATCGCCGATCGATCACATCACTGATCAACCCGACGATCCTGACCGCGGCGTAACGCGTTCTAGAAAGGAGCCTCAAACTTCGGTACCAGCTGCTCTTTCCAAATACAATCGGCAGGTTTTTCCGAATAAAAGATATTGGATACATGAATACAGAAAGCTCAATGGCTTAGGAGAAGACGTGCAGTATCGAGAACAAGTTTGTCGTCGCCGTATTGACCCCAGACTTGGAGGCCGACCCCCTTGTGCTCGCCGTAGGGAACGCTGATGGCCGGCATCCCTGTCAGGTTGGCTGGTCCAGTGAGCACGTCGTTAGCAAAATCCTCCACCGTCGACATCTGGTTAATCTCTCTATAGGTGGGCGGAGGGCTTCTTCCCGTGGGGTGGATAAGGACGTCAACATCTCCCGCGTAATCCTCTGACTCAGACTCGGCAGTAAGAATATTTTTGGTTTTGAAAATGGCATTCATTTCCTGCTGGTATTTGCGCCGCAGTTGTTGAGCTTTCAAGAAATGGTTGCCATATGCGCCGCTCGAGAGATTGTAGCCTCCCAAAATGATTCTGCGCTGTACCTCTGTGCCGAACCCTTCACTGCGCGTCGTGTCGTAAAAGGTTGTTGTTACATCACTGGCTCCCGGCTCCCGGCTCTCTTTATCTGCACGGAAGCCATAACGAATACCGTCGTACCGTGAAAGGTTAGAAAGAGCCTCGGACGGTGCTATCACGAAATAAATAGGAAGCGCAAGTCTCGTGGTGGGTGCCGACACCGGCACGATCTCGTGCCCATCTGCCTCTAACCGAGCCAAGGCATCTATCCATGTTTGCCTTACCGCCCGGTGCAGGTCCACGTTAGCCTCTTTCAGAAGCCCAATTCGTAGTTTTCTGTTTCTGCTTGGTAGTTCACGTAACTGCGCTCTATACTCCTCTGGCAGCGACGTTGGGTCCTGCTTGTCATGTACATTCAAAACATCAAAAGTTTTCTCCACCAGATCGATATCCTTTGAAAGAATCCCCACTGTATCTAGCGATTGTGCAAAAGAAGCGACTCCATGCCGCGAGATCAACCCGTATGACGGCTTGAATCCTATAACCGAGCAGTACGCAGCTGGTAGCCTTACCGACCCTCCAGTGTCGGTACCCAGCGCAACGTCACACATACCAGCTGCTACCGCTGCCGCACTGCCACCAGACGACCCTCCCGTCGAGACCGAGTCTTCGTCTTCTAGCTCTATTGGTCTCTCCCCGTCCAATTGAAAAAACAAGGGATTTCGTGTGTGTCCAAAGTAGCTGTGTTGGTTGTTGGACCCCATGGCAAACTCGTCCATGTTGCATTTACCTAGTACCACCCCTCCGCTCTGCTCTATCAGGCTGACTGCAGTGGCCGCGTACGGGCTTCTATAATTCGACAGAATTCTCGAGCCACATGTTGTCGGCTCCTCTAGTGTACAGAAATTATCCTTGATTCCAAACGTCGTCCCCTTCAACAGCCAGCTGTTGTTGTTCTGTGCTTCATCTGTGCTGCTACTCTCACTTGACAGGGAGTCAACTCGGGCAATGTTTTCATATACAAAAGGTTTCGGCCGTACAGACACGAACGCGTTGGCAAGCTTGTTCAAACTTTCAATTCTTTTGAAGCATGATTCAACTCGTGAGCGCGCTGCTCCTCCAGACATTGTACGCCTACAGCCTGTCCTGTATAGCTTGTGATATGTCCGCTTATGTTGACTGACTGGGTACCAGAAAATTTCAATAAATGAGGGCCGCGCTGCAGTAACGTTAATCGTTGGACCAAAGGGCGATGATCTGAAAAATCGGCCGATGACGATGCAAAACACGCTCCGAACTTTATAATGAGATCTTTACCAGAGCGCACAACGCGAAACTTCTGAAACCTATGGAGAAGTACGCGAATTTACCTGACATTGTGAGTGACTTCTCATTGCGTGTGGATTTTCATGAACATGGACAAAGAGCTAACGCGTGCAGGATACAGATGGCCAAGAGGTTTACGAAACAGATGTTGCGGCACAGGTGACGAGCCAACCAGCTCGGGAGCTGACTACCTCCCAGAGTACCAGCCGTCAGGTGAGCACCACCTTTTCCGGGGATCCAACTAAAAGTATAGAACTCATTGATGAAACGCGTTTACCCGGAGTTGAAGGGGCTACGGAAATATACGAAAACTCGATTCTTTCTACAAACCCGCAAGAAACGGCCGACTTTTCATTCAAGATTGGACAGCATGCGTCAGGGTACAATGTACGCCATATTCCAGAGACACTGCAACAACGCGTAGCAAGACTCAGCCGTGAAGTGCAAGAAGTCAAGGAGATTGTAGGGAAAAGTAGTGGCAAAAGTGACTATCAAGACGTTGTTACAGATCTGGAGAAAACCCTACAAGGTCTCGAGACCTTAGACGCGTCTTCGACCTTGGCCTCAAAATTGAAGCCAAATCAAATCAATCAAACAGATCAACCTTTACCCGATGAAACTCAACTCAAATACTTGAGCAACCTTGACCCTGATACCCTGGTTGGTCTGGACTCGAGATTAGCCCGCCTGGAGACACAGTACATTGGGCTCAATAACATCGACTACCCCAGTGATCCATCAGCCGTGCAGCAGCATCAAAAACCGATTCAAGCCCAAATCCAAGAGCTCAAACAACGTATTGCCCTGGTGGCTATGCAGCCCGGTGCCATCGAGACCGCTGAAGCGAACCTGAAACATATTACAGATCAAATGGAGAAGATCCGGACCTATCACAGAAGCAAGTTGCCCAGAGATGGTGACTCTGTCGTGCCTGAAGCAATGCAAATCGGAGCAATATACAAGCGACTGGCAGTTATTGACGAGTACAAGTCAAAACTTCCCGATCTTTTCAATAGGCTCATTTCATTGAAAGAGCTTCACAGGGACGCGTCGATCGTCTCGACAATAGTCCGCGATATCGACCATACCATCGCAGCGACCAAAGGTGAGCTCACTCAGTGGACACAGTCTCTAGAAGAGTTGAAAGTTAAACTGAAAGAGCATGAGTCCAAGTCTTCTGAAAATCGTCAGGTGGTCGAAAGACTCATGAAAAAAGAGCCAGACTCGATAATGTGAAGCTTATGCTGCCTCACTTCTGCTATTCAGTAGCTCGTACCTGGGATCACTGGGATCAGTAGGTGCATCTTGTAAGGGAGGAGGAGGAGGCGGTGGTGGCGGTGGCGGTGCGTCCTTGTACCTTTCGTCATCTGATTCATCTTTGTCGTCATCGTCATGGTCGGAGTCGTGGTGTTTGTTTTCGTGCTTGTGACCGTGCTCATGGTCATGGTCAGATTCATCATCGCCGTAGGCGTGGTCAAATTTTCGCCTCTTGGCTGGAGAGCTGGCATGCTGGCTATGGTGGCTAAGATGCGGCTCTTTAGGAACGCCCTCACAATGCCTTCCATTTTCACTGGGCCTAGCAGCAGCAAACGGTGGCGGCGCAGTTGCTAGGATTGGCCTGGACAAATTGGGACTAGCGCTAGAGGCCTTGATATGGGCGGTCTCCCGGTCAAAGTCAAGCCTTCGTTGGAAAAGCTTCCACTTGTTTTTGAGCTGTTTCTCAAACAAGTGGCGTTCCTGCGCTAGTCGCTGGGCAAGGCTGTACTGCTCAAACTGGAGCTTGGCTTCCTTGAGCTCCACTTTCCTGTGCTCGAGCTGGAGCATCTGGCTATTGAACTTATCGTTTTGGTCATAGAGTAATTTGAATTGAAAATCACTGAGTAGACTGGTGGCCTGTACCCGATGTGGCCCGCCAGGTGGCCCGCCAGGGGCCGCAGCCACTGCCGTCCTCCGTAGCCTCTTGTTTGTAGCTCTTCCATCGTTTATTTTGGCACTATTGGGGCCCGGCGGTCTGGGTAATCTGCTATCGTTATAACCATTAGTTGAGCCGCTGCGAGAATCGCGCGTTTCGTGGACACCGTTATGCTCGGCTTGAGCACTTTCCAGCTCGCCCTTGTGCTCATGCCTGAACTTTTTCACCTCGGCCAACACCATTTCTGTAGCAATGGGCGATGCCTCGTCGTTGACGTCAGATTGGTACCTGATGTAGTCCCCGATAGCTTTCAGAAACACTTGGTCTGCTGCCAAGTCCTCGGTCGACCGACCCAAAAGCTCTGTTTTGACACCGGGCAAGCTAGTGAACTCGCTGAACGCTGCCCTGGCGCTTGCCGTCGTCAGCCCGGGATGAGACAGCCCTGATTGCGACACCCCAGCTGCTTCCCCACTCTCGCTGCTACTGGTATCGGCGTCGCTGTTATTGTCGTCGTCGTAGTTGTTGTAATGAGTCGCATTATTGCTATTCTCCGCGGTGTCCATCACCTTGTCCCCGCTCGAACTCGAGGGTCCGCTGGTTCTGTACCTTCTGCGCGTGCTTTCAAACGTCGCACCCAAGCTGATTGAAAATAGTTAAATGGATCTCTACCGACCATCAATTTACCTCCAGAGAAGCACTTGCTCTTCTTTGGTCTTTTGTCAACCTAATGTATGGCTGCTTCTAGAAGTTATTCAGTCTTGATATCCGCGGTTACGCTCGGCACTAATTGCGCTTTGATCAATCCTAAGCTAGTCTGTGCGCTTCAATTAAGCAATGCGTAATGTCACACAGTTATAGCTGTATAAAATGAAATTTGTACAGGCTTCTGAATCGGCGCCGGGATGATTTTGAGTGATTGTTTAAGATCAAGGCTCTCTTGAATCTGAAACTTTTTGAACATTACTGACAAAATGTCACTACAAGACTTCCTTGATGCTGTAGATCGCATGAACAAGAGCGTGGAGGGGCTGCTAGCTGCTACTGAGAAGCCTGCCCTGGGAGATGTGCCAACGATTGACAATGACCCATTATACCTTGAGGCTGGGGCTGGGGCTGGGGCTGAGTCTAGTGGAGACGAGCTTTCAGATAACGAGTCTGTCGACTGGTTCGACGAGCAGTTCCCCTCGGAGGGCGACGGAGAATCAGAAATCAAGCAAGCAGTACTGGAGACTGTTATCCGTGAGAAAGACGACGACGAGCGGCTCCAGATGGCCCTGGTGGAGCTTCTGGGGTTCGACCAGCTTGATCTCATTATCGGGCTGATCCAGCGCAAGTACAGCATAGTTGAGACGAACCTGACGGCGCGCAGGGTTAAAGAGAACAGGGAGCGTGCGAAGGCTCAGCAGTCGGATCTCCCCAAAGCTGCTGCCGTCAACAAAAACGAGTACCCTCATATCTACAGCGCGGAGGGCACTGGCGGCAGTACGCTGAATGCATTTGGTACCAAGTACACTTTACCCATGGGGACCTCTCGTCAGAACTACGACTACTACGAAGAAGTAGTGATCCCTGCCAACAAGAAGAAGTCCAGGACCGCGGGTTATATTGACGACAAGGACCTGATCAAAATAGAAGAACTCGATGGGCTATGTAGGGGCACCTTTGGGAAATACAAGTCGCTCAATAGAATCCAGACGTTGGTGTACCCCGTGGCGTATCAGAGCAACGAGAACATGCTGGTCTGTGCTCCTACTGGTGCTGGTAAGACAGATGTAGCTCTGCTCACGATGCTGAACATTATCAACCAGTTCACAGAGACCAGCGAAGACAGTGGGCAAAAGGTTGCATATGATTCATTCAAGATTATCTATGTGGCTCCGCTAAAAGCCCTAGCGGCGGAGATTGTCGAGAAAATGGGCTCAAGGCTAGGGTGGCTAGGGATCAAAGTACGCGAGCTTACTGGTGATATGCAGCTCACCAGGGCCGAGATCGAGTCAACTCAGGTTATTGTGACCACTCCGGAGAAATGGGATGTGGTGACGCGGAAACCTTCTGGGGATACCGAGCTTGTTTCCAAGGTGAGGCTTCTTATTATTGATGAGGTCCACCTGTTGCATGAAGACCGTGGTGCTGTAATTGAGTCGCTGGTAGCCCGTACTTTGCGTCAAGTGGAGTCAACTCAGTCTATTATTCGGATCGTGGGGTTGTCAGCCACGCTACCTAATTACAAAGACGTGGCGGAGTTTCTGAGCGTACCGCGGAACGGTCTTTTCTACTTTGATCAGTCGTTCCGGCCCGTGCCGCTGGAGCAGCAGTTTGTCGGGGTCCGCGGCAAGGCCGGGTCCAAGACCGCCATGGAGCATATCGACCGGGTCAGTTTTGACAAGCTTACCGAAATGCTGAAGAAGGATCTGCAGGTGATGGTGTTTGTGCACTCGAGAAAGGATACGGTGAAGAGCGGGAAGACCTTTATGAAGATGGCAAGGGAGCAGGGGTATTTGGATTTGTTGACTCCAGGAGACGGAGACAAGGATAGTGTCAAAGAAATCAATAAGAGCAAGAATAAAGACATGCGGGAACTTTTTGAGGCTGGGATCGGGATCCATCACGCAGGTATGCTGAGATCAGAACGGAATATCACTGAGCGTCTTTTCGCTAAGGGAACGCTCAAGGTTCTGTGTTGTACGGCGACGCTTGCATGGGGTGTCAACTTGCCTGCCGCAGTGGTCATTATCAAGGGCACTCAAATCTATGATGCAAAGCAAGGTGGATTTGTCGACTTGGGGATCAGCGACGTGATTCAAATTTTCGGTCGAGCAGGTCGGCCTCAGTATGAAAAGTATGGTACTGGTATTATATGCACGAGTTCTGACCGGCTGGCGCACTACCTGTCTTTGATTACGCAGCAACTGCCGATTGAATCGCGCATGCAGCCCAAGCTGGTGGACAGTTTAAATGCTGAAATTGCTCGGGGGACAGTGACTACCGTCGAGGAAGCTGTAGGCTGGGTCGGGTACACGTATCTGTACGTGCGCATGAAGAAGAACCCGCTGGGGTACGGGCTGATATGGGACGACCTGGTCGATGACCCGGCGTTGGTTGCTCATCGGCGGAAGCTAGTGCTGAGTGCGGCGCGGCGGCTGCATCAGCTGCAGATGGTGGTTTTTGACGAAGAGACGGAATCCTTTGCCGTGAAGGACCTGGGTAGGATCGCCTCGGAGTTTTATCTGCTTAACACCACTGTCGAGGTTTTCAACCACATGATGAGCCCTGTGGCTACCGAGGCGGACGTGCTGAGCATGGTGTCCATGTCAGGAGAGTTTGATGGGATGAAGCCCCGGCAGGAGGAGCAGTCCGAGCTAGAGTCCTTGTCGCACGATATCCCATGCCAGATCTCAAAAGGTCCCGGGGACCCGGAGGGGAAAGTGAATATTTTGCTACAGGGATATATATCCAAGACGCAGGACAGGCTCAAGGAGGCGTCGCTGATTTCTGATACGCAGTACATTGCGCAGAACTCTATCAGGATCGTGCGGGCTCTCTTTTTGATTGCCGTTAACCGGCGGTGGGGACGGCTGGCTCGAGTGCTGCTGACGTTGTGCAAGAGCATTGACCGCCGCCAGTGGCCGTTTGAGCACCCGTTTTTGCAGTACGAGACGGTTCTAAGTTCTTCTGCTAGTTATGGCGGCGGCGCCCATGGGAGGACGAGGTTCGACTACCAGCTGCCTGGGAATGTGGTGCGGATGCTCGAGTCCAAATCGCTCGAGGTGGAGGAGTTGAAGGAGATGACCAGCGGCGAGTTTGGAGACCTGGTGCACAACGCGCGGTTGGGTAACCGGTTGGAGGAGATGGCGCGGAAGTTGCCGCAGCTGGTGCTAGATGTTGATATCAGGCCGGTAACCAGCAGGGTGCTTAGAGTACGGATCGATGTGCTGCCTGGGTTCGACTGGGACTTGAGGTTCCACAACAAAGCGCAGCTTTTTTGGATCTGGGTTGAGGATGACACCGAGCGCGGGGAGTTGATTCACGTGGAGCGGTTGATGGTTTCTCGTGATAAACTTTCAAAAGCCGCTCAAGACGAAGAACCTATTCTGCTGGACTTTGCGATCCCGCTGCAGCCGCAGACTATGCCTGACCAGCTCATTGTACGGTGCGACAGCGATTTCTGGCTGGGCAGCGAGACCGTGCACCCTGTTTCATTCAAACACCTGATCCGGCCAGAGAACGTCCCCATTGAGACCAAACTGCTCAAGTTGATGCCGTTACCTGTTGAGTCAAGCTCGCTGATGGTCGAACACCCACAAGTGGGGCGGCTGTACAGCTCCAAATTCAAGTTTTTCAACCCGATGCAGACAATGGTCTACCACAGCTTGTTCCACCACTCGTTCAACGTGCTGCTGGGGTCGCCTACGGGATCAGGCAAGACCATTGCGTGCGAGTTTGCCATTTGGGAAGCATTGTTCCAGCGGGCCCCCGGTAGTAAAGTCGTGTACATTGCACCGATGAAAGCGTTGGTCAGGGAGCGGGTCGACGACTGGACGGCTAAATTCAAGGGGGTCTGCAAGCTGGTGGAGCTCACTGGTGATACCAATCCGGACAGCAAACAAATTGAGACTGCTGATATTATTGTAACTACCCCTGAGAAATTCGACGGTATTAGTCGTCAATGGCAGTCGAGGAAGTTTGTTACAAAAGTTTCGCTGGTAATTATGGACGAGATCCACCTGCTGGCGAGCGACAGGGGTCCGATTTTGGAGATGATTGTATCAAGAATGAATTACCTCAACACGACATTGAGCCAGTCACGGAAGAGTGCCACGCGACTGATGGGTATGTCTACTGCTGTTGCCAATGCTGCTGACTTGGCCTCGTGGCTACAGATTAGCGATTCGAGGGGGTTGTTCAATTTCCCCAGTTCCGTGCGGCCTGTCCCCTTGCAAATGTACATTGAAGGGTTTTCGGATAACAACAATTCTGGGTTTGCTGCCCTGATGAAGAGTATGAACAGACCGGCGTTCTTGGCGATCAAGCGGCACTCTCCACAGCGGCCTGTACTGGTGTTTGTGGCAAGTCGAAGACAAACCAGGCTGACTGCCCAGGATTTCATCCAGCAGCTAGGGATGGAAGACAACCCGCGGCGGTTCTTGCATGGGTTTGATGACGAGCATGAGCTGGAGAAATTGATTGACTCAATTGAAGACGACGTGCTCAAAGTGTGCGTCCAGTTTGGTATTGTACTGCATCATGCCGGGCTCAGCGAGGCTGATCGGAAAATTAGCCACGGGTTGTTTGCTGCCAACAAGTGCCAGGTACTGGTAGCGACCTCGACGCTGGCATGGGGGGTTAACTTGCCCGCGTACCTGGTGATCATCAAGGGCACGCAGTTCTTTGACTCAAAGCTCGACGGGTACAAGGACATGGACTTGACCGATGTGCTCCAAATGATGGGACGAGCCGGCCGGCCTGCGTTTGATACTGAGGGGGTGGCCATTGTGTACACCAAGGAGTCAACGAAACAGTACTACAAGTACTTCGTCAACTCCGGATTCCCCGTGGAGAGTGCCTTGCATAAAGTGCTGGAAGACCATGTGGGTGCCGAGATTGTCAGCGGGTCTATTACTTCAAAGCAGTCGATTTTGGAATTCTTGAAGTGGACGTTTTTGTATAGACGGGTCTACAATAACCCCAGTTACTACGGGATCGAGACTGAGGGCGGCGGCGGCCAAGAGGAGTGGCTCTCGCGGCTGGTGGACCGGGTGGTTGATAACCTGGTGCAGAGCTACTGCGTGGTGGTCGAGGAGAGCATGGCCTCTGCTGCTACAGAGCAAGGATCTACTTTGCTACTGGGTACCAAGTTTTTGAAGATTGGCAGTTTTTATTACATGAGCCACAAGACTATCCGCATGTATGTTGAGCGGTTCCACCTGTGCGATTCACTGACGGTGCGTCAAGTGGTTGAGATGCTGGCAGTAGCCACCGAGTACGACGAGCTTGCAATCAGACACAACGAGGATTTAGTCAATACGGAAATTGCCAACTTGATTGGATGGACCCCTGGCTCTGATGACGAACTGGCAAGAATTGCAAAATACAGAATGGTTGATCCTCATGTCAAGGCCTTTGTGCTTCTGCAGGCACACATGATTGGCGTCGACCTGCCCTCGGCAGACTATCAGCAGGACCTCCGCACCGTGCTGGACCAGGCCCAGCGTATCCTACAAGCCATGATCGATATCTGCTGTGAATTGGAATGTTCATTGGGTAATGTCATAACGCCTATCTTGGATACTCTACGAGGGGTTCGGCTGGGGTACTGGCCTGTTTCAGCCAGTCAAAATGGAAAGAGAAGCAGCAAGCCGCCTAAACGACAGGGGCCCCTGCCTACGTCGTTGGCCACAACAAATAACTCGGTGTTGTGCACGTTCTCTAACGGGTCGTGTAAGAACCTGCGGCCTACGAAATACCAGCGCGCTCAGCTTGAATCTTGGTTGGTGTTCAGACTTGGTGAGGATAGTGATGGCAGCAAGGTGGCCAGTGTGCAACGAGTGCGGTCTCCTGGTAAGGTGACTGTAGAGACGAATGGTGCTCCCCCAGAGTCTGTGGTGTTGATGAGTGACTTGTACCCGGTGGAGGTCCGGCTAGATAGCAAGTAGATTTCACATATTTGTACATTATCATATATATTTGCATTTTTGACAACGGCGCATTGAGCAGTAGACCTGAGACTGTGGTTCTTACAAAAGCGGTCTGTTCTCGTTGAAGTTCTGCTGGACGTAATGGACTATGGCCTTGTGTATAATATATACTTGTTTGAGCACGATTGAGATGCCATGAGCAAGACCGGAGGCTGGTAGTCTTCAGCCAACTGTACCCAGTGGACCTAGCTGAAAAGCAAATAAATAATAGGCTTATTTGAATGTGCAGTTGCATTGTTTCAAACATTTTTACGGCGAAATAGACGGTACTTTAGAACTGGTGGTAGCGACGGCCTGTACCTAACCGAATTTAGTTGCAGAGACTTCTGGCCTGTTTACACTATATGCTGCTTTTAATCCGGACATTTACGGTTCAGACTACAGACCAGAAAGTGTGGCGCTACCCTGTGCTCGTCGGAGGC